>JAVJIF010012523.1:0-102130 GCA_038442645.1 Agave tequilana
TGAAGTTCCTGACTCTACTGCAGTTGGAAGACCAAGGAGAACCACAAGAAATCAGGTTGGCTCACTACAGATATGGTCGTGGCGTATGCACTCCGGTCGTTGAGGAGGCTATCCCATCCACCTTCAGAGAAGCTGAAATCAGTTCGGAGTCGAAGATGTGGAAAGAAGCATGGAAGAAGAGATGAAGTCTCTCTACAAGAACGACACTTGGGAACTCACTAGTTGCCCAAAGGGAAGAAGGCGATAGGCTGTAAGTGGGTGTATGCCAAGAAGCAAGGATCTCATCATGAAGATATGGTGCACTACAAGGCCAGATTGGTAGCAAAAGGCTCTGCTCAAAGGGAAGGAATTGACTACAATGAGGTATTTTCACCTGTTATAAAGCATTCGTCAATTCATATCTTATTGGCGTTGGTGGCACAGTACGAGTTGGACCTTGATCAACTCGATGTAAAGACCGCCTTTCTCCACGGCGATCTAGATGAAGAGATCTACATGACTCAGCCAACAGGTTCAAGAGTGCAGGGAAGGAAGAAATGGTGTGTAAGCTGAAAAAGTCGTTGTATGGACTAAAGCAGTCTCCAGATAGTGGTACAAGCGGTTCGACAGCTTCATCAGAGGAAGAAGTACACACGCAGCCCTATGACCCATGTGTGTACTATAACAAGCTACCGATAGGGGAGTATATTCTATTTACTTCTGTATATAGATGATATGCTTATTGCTTCAAGGTCTAGATCTGCGATTGATGCACTGAAGAGGGATCTATCTTCTGAGTTTGAGATAAAGGATCTTGGTGAAGTAAGGAAGGTGCTAGGCATGGAAATCACACGAGACCGAAGGGTTGGCAGGGTGAGCTTGACACAGAAGGGGTATTTGTAAAAGGTACTTCAGAGGTTCAACATCGGTAAGGATGCGAAGTCTGTAAGTACACCACTGGCTCCTCATTTTAAGTTATCTGCTAAGATGTCTCCAAAGAATGTTGAAGAACATGAGTACATGACTCACGTCCCATATGCTAGCGCAGTCAGTAGTCTTATGTATGCTATGGTGTGTACGAGACCAGATCTGTCACAAGCTGTCTCTATGGTCAGTAGGTATATGCATGATCCGGGACAGGGTCATTGGGAGGCAGTGAAGTGGATTCTGAGGTACATTAAAGGTACCATTGATGTTGGTCTGGTATTTGAGAGAACTCCACAGGGAAGTAGGATTGTATCGAATATGTAGATTCCGATTATGCTGGTGACCCTTGACAAGCGCCGGTCTACAACGGGGTATGTCTTTACATTCTCTCAAGCACGTGGGAGTTGGCGCTCCATACTACAGTCTACCGTCGCATTGTCTACCACAGAGGCCGAGTATATGGCCATGACGGAGGCTATGAAGGAGGCAATTTGGCTTCAGCCTTGCTTGATGACTTGGGGGTGGAAATGATCTGCTGAAGATCAACTGTGACAGTATGAGTGCTATTTACTTAGCCAAGAATCAGGTATATCATGCACGGACGAAGCACATCGATATCATGTTCCATTTTGTTCGGGAGATTCTAGATGAGGGTGATATTGAGCTGCTGAAGATTCACACATCGGAGAATCCCGCTGACATGCTTACCAAGGTGGTGTCAGGAGTCAAGTTTGCACATTGCAAGGCTTTGCTCCACGTCCTTCATGTAGCATGAGCTTGTTGAAGCTCCTTTGGATGAACTACGGATGACTTGATCCCTTGGGTAGGGTACGTAGGCAACCACACTGGTGCAGCCACTTTCGAGTCGATGGTTAGTATGTCAGTTCGGCTCAGATTTGGAGGAATCTTCACCGAGGTGGAGAATTGTGGGAAGAGAGAGGAAGTTGTCGAGGAAGTGACGTGTCGCCAAAGAAACAGCAGCAACAGCCAAAGGAATCAGCAGCAGGAGAACGGTCGACCGGTTCGGTCGACCGTCCGCAGTAGCAAACAGATCGGTCGACCGGTCCGGTCGACCGACGTGCACAACATGCACAGGGAGAGTAGCGGTCGACGGTCCGGTCGACCGTCCGCAGCAGCAGCAGATCGGTCGACCGGTCCGGTCGACCGACGTGCACAACATGCACAGGGAGAGTAGCGGTCGACCGGTCCGGTCGACCGCAGAAGGAGAGCGGTCGACCGCCCGGTCGACCGACTGAAAGTGCCTAACTCTCGGTTAGGCACGGTCGACCGGTGCATATGGTCGGTCGACCGACCGGTCGACCGACAGTCGGGTCGGGCTGTTTCGGGAAAGTGCTGAATTAGAAATCTGTTTAGGTTAAAAGCGGATTTCTAGGGTTTGGGTGGTTGTATATGAAAGAGGAAAAACTCTCTTCATCAGATTTGCTGGAAATATTGTATTGATTCACAAAATCAATAGAAACTCTCTCTTTCTTGCCCCGATGACGTAGGCGAAATTGGCCGAACCTCGTTAAATCTGATTTTGTGCTTTTCTCTGGAGATTGTGTGTTATTGCTGTTGGTGGTATTGTTCTTTTGCATTTGAGATATAGGGTTTCCTCTTTGTGGTTGTTGTTCGGCGCGCAACAAAACCACAATAATTGGACAACCCTTGATTAAATATGTAATTAACAATTTACATAGTCTATATAAGGTTCATTCTCTTAAACCTTCAGCAAATATCATGAAGCCCTCCGGTGTCCGTTCTCCTATTGCATGAACTTTAAGACATATATAATACAGGGGATCATATTCTCCAAGCAAAAACTTAAAAACTCAATGTATGTTCCTATGTACCAAAATATGCATTGATTAGGATAGAGTCCAAATATTAACACCACAAACTGTGTTGTTTAATTTGCTCCAACAAAAATGCAAAATTACTCATATTCTTTCTTCAGTTTGCATGCGACATTGCTAATTGGGTTCCATTAGGAATTAAAAATGGTTAATTCGCTGTCATGACATACTAGTTATTGCTGTTATGGTTAGGAATTAAGGGGATTAATTTGCTGAAATTAATGGCACCTTCATTTTTTGTTGCAAGATTCTGCAACATTCTTGGCTGATTTTGGCTACTTGATTTCCATCCAGCCAAACGTCCCCTGCTGCAGTTGTGCCTCTTGTGGTACAAACTCCAGAATTCCCTCCTAATTTGCTTTCTACACACACTGCACTGCCTCGCCATAAACTGGCTTGACCGAACGAAATGACCAAAAGTTAGCACTCGACACGGTTGCCACTCTATTTTCTTGCAGCAATTGCCAAACTTTGATAAAGAATGTGTGACGGAAATCCTAGCAAACAAAAGCGCGCACAGAATACTCACTATAACCTCTCACACAACGAATATGCACTAACGCTCAAATCATTTTGACTAGGCAATAGCAAGGCCACTGCATTTTCTCTTCTGTGTTCACCATGACAACACAATTAATAGTACACACCATAAACAGTCTCGTTTTCCACTACTTAAGGAGCCCATTGCGCGCAACCTTAAAACACATCACCTCAAATATTTTGTTACTACGGCCCAAGGTGTGCACGTAGTATCACTCAAAAATCTTGCCGCTTCCTCCACTTCAACTAGCCAATGAGACTTCCTTATGCAATGCCAATCAACAGAAGCATAGTTGTTAGAGTGGCAAATCAAACTCAAGCAACTACCACAAATTGTTTTATGTAAGTCTTCAATTCATTGTGTGATCCCGATATATATGGTCTGGTCTAGCTAATGAAAGAGTTAATACTCTAGAGAGGGGTTTGATGGATAGTTATAATCAAAGCAGGGGCACGGAACAAATTTAATGAGAATAATCATACTGGCTAAAGTTGGTCAAAAAGATGGCTAGTCTGTATCTAATCATAGTCGAATCCAGTGGCGTACGCAGGATTTTCACTCAGTGGAGGCGGAAATGTCATTCATAAAGTAAGAATTCCTAATTGACACACTCAGTGGCGTACACAGGATTTTCACAGAAGAATTTTACTCAGTTAAAATGTTATACTCATTAATTAACCAAGAACATGAATATTAACTAATAAATATGTATTCTAAACATAATACTTAAAATTTTGTAATGGGTTCAATTAGATTAATGACCAGTGCCCTTCCTTCAAAATCAGAACATATATCAACTCTTAAGTAAAGCAAAAAAAAATAAGAAACATATGATTAACACATTATTAACCAACATACATCAAACAAATAAACAAAACCTAGATACATGTAGGATACAGAACTTAAAAGAAAAGTTATGTCAGAATCAATAGATTTGAAGTACGTACCTTAAAATTAATTTAGCCCATCGTCTGCGTTGTATTAGTTGTCAACCGATGATGCATTGCAAAACGTAGGGAAGGGTTCTAGTATCTCAATTCTCAACACTACTGAACACAACAAATTTCCCATTCTTTAATAGACAAATTTAAAAAATAAAGAAAACCGCATTATCTGTTCCCATAAACCTAAGGAAACATTTTTAACTAAATTTCTCTACTTTCTCCGCAAAAATAATGAAATTTATCGACAAAAAAGCATAAAAGGAAACCAAAAAAAATAAAATTTATAGCCAAAAGACCTGTTTCAGCTCTTCGACCACATCTCTCCGCTTCATCTCCTCTTCTGGCGACAGTTTCAATCTCTCTTTCAACATAAACTGAAACAAGAACAATAAGAACTCGAAAATCACTCACTGAAAATAAAAAAAAATCAACAAGAACTCATTCAAAACTCAGACCAATCAGCTGAACCAACATCTGCGAGATCTGCTGGTCAAGCTGGAGCCAGGTGGTTGGATCAAATCGTATTGCGGTCAAAAAATTAAAGGGGATCGGGTACCCAGCCCAAGTCTCACCATAGAGAATCCATCCGCCACCTCTGGTGGAGGCGGAGGTAGGAGGGGCAAGGCTCTTCTGGAGCTCAGAGTCTCGGACACAGACAGAGAGAGAGAGAGAGAGAGAGAGAGATCGAGGTTGTCTGTATGCGCTAGGGTTTTTTGAAGGCGATCGAGGCCGAGAGGCGAGAGCACTGTGGGCTGAGTTTTTGTGAAGAGGTTTTTTTTTGTGAACGAAGCGGGCGGGTTATTTCATTTACAACCCGGTCCAAAGATCTAATTTTGTGAACGAAGCGGGTAGTTCTGTCTTTTTACAATCCGACCCGTCCCAAATGCCCTATACTGCTCTGTGTGCGTGGATTTCAGTGGGGGCGACCGGCCCCACTCGCCCTCACCTGTGTCCGCCAATGGTCGAATCATGTCTGAGTTATAATGTCCATCTCTCTCACCCAAAAGTAGGATCTTTTTTTGCGAATATTTCCCCCCCAAAATATCAACTCTACCCTTCATGTGAAAGAAAGGGTTAAATTGATTTCAAATGTTGGGTCTCGAAAATGAATTGAAAGTAATGAAAAAGAGAATATGAAAAGTGAGTACTTTCAGTCATTTTGGGGTTATTTCACCAAACTTAAAAATAATAAGAGTTTGTTGAAAATACAAATATTTTTTCCTTGGGGATTATTAAAAGATAAATTTTTTTAGGGGGAATTTGAAAATAAGAAAGATTTTTGGGTGTTATTTTGGAAAAAACTTGAAAAGATTTAGTATATAGAGCATTGGGTTTTATGGTATTTATGGAAAGTAAGCAGGTTTAAAAGTAAGATGTCTTCAAATATTGGGTTTGGAAATACTTTATCTCATACTATAGTATGAATAACAAATCTGGATATTAGTAATAACCAAATTTATTTCAATAATACCATATTTGCATGCATATTTGACTTTGCCCACTTGGTAGCACCACTCCCCCTCAAGAGGTAGGTTCGAAGTTCAATCCTCATTGTTATCGAATGGGGATTTAACTTGGGTAATTAGTTAGTAATGGGTGGTTGTGAATATGTTGGAGGGTAACCCCTAAATCCTTAGTTATTAGAAACTATCTCCAAATCATTCATATTTCCAAGTGACCCTTAAAATCTTCTCGTGTTAAAATTTACCTCACGTCATTACGTCTTTAGAATAAGAAGAGAATATACATTTTGTTGTATTAATTGACTTATTTTTCTTAGATCACTAATTTTTCCTAATTTGGATGATTAATTCATCTCCACTTAAGTTTCCAAGCCAACTTTAAATCTTCTCTTTATCTTCTTTCCATCTCAAATCACTCCCAGAAAAGATTCATAGAGTACACCTAGAGGAGGGGTGAATAGGTGTAAGTCTAATCTAATGACAAATGATGCGAAATTTAAAAACTAATTGCAACACACTTAGTGTAACCAAAGAGTGTAGCCGAATTCCCGGTGAAGGGCTCTGGACTAACTCCGCTTGATTCCTCTGAATAAGAGTTAAGGTGCTATATGAAACTCTCTTAGTTAACACAAGTATGGCACACAATCAAACCAAGCATGTATATGATATTAGCAATATGAACAATGCACAAAGTAAGAGAGAGAGAGTTAGAGAAAGTGGATCAAAAGCAAACACAAGGATATGTTTCGAGGTTCGAGAACACAGCTCCACGTCCCCGCCTTCACACAGAAGGATTTCCACTAACTCGTCCACACAGGACTTCCCACACAGGGAACCTCCACTGAGGATTTGGGTAAATACAATTTGGGAGTACACAACTCCTCTCTCAGCAAATACAACCTCTTACTAGAGGCAAGGCATAAAGCCTACACGATATCAACCTCACAAATGAGGGATAGGCACAAAGCCAAACAATCACAATCACCTCACACTTGAGGGATTCCAACACAACCTCCACTATCACCTCTCACTAGAGGGATACCAATACAATCACCTCTCACTAGAGGGATATCACAAATCAAGGAGGGTTTACAACTTGGTGGTCTCTTTCAACCACAAACTAATTTTCCCACAAAAAATATGATCCTGTAGATAGGATAGATAGATAAGCTCAAGTGTGAGAAATAAAGAGTTTGGAAATCAAAAACACAAAGAAAAACTCTTGAAAAAACTTCTAGAATAGGTATAGAATGAAGATAAAAAATAATCCCAAAGACTTCTCCTTTTCTCGATTTTTCCATCCCTTTAAACAAATAAAGATAAAATCTTTTGGCTCTAAAAACTCTTTTAAAAACTTGTATTAAAACAATTAAGAAGATGGAAATTTTGCTCTCTTAAAAACTTGTTCAAAACCAATTCAAATGGGGGGTATTTATAGTCCCATATGAAATCTGCCCGTTGGCAGCTAGAAAAGGCTGAAATACCCTTCCGGTCGACCGGCCAACGGTCACATTTTTGACCGTTGAGCCCACCGGTCGATCTGCTCGGTCGACCGAGACTGGATATAGAGAGCAGAGCTATCTGCCGGTCGATCGGCTCAGTCAACCGGGGCCATTTCTAGAGAGCAGAGCTCTCTGGACGGTCGACCGGCCCACCAGCTCAAGCTGGCGCACGCTTGTGCACGTCGGTCGATCGCACCAGTCGACCGACTGCTGCTACGGTCGACCGGTCGGGTCGACCGATAGACAGCCAGTCTAGCCATTATAGGACTTAAAAACTTAGATTTTTATCTTTAATTAAATTTCATAAAAATACATAAATTCCACAAAAATCAGTTCTTATATTATCTTTGAAATACAAATATGTGTGACAAAGATTCAACACATATTTCAAACAATTTGAACCATTTTTGTGTTCTTAAAAATTACCTTAAATCAAAAACTGTATTTTCTAAAACTTGAATTTTTCAAATGGAAATCTGATTTTTTCAAAACACATATAAATACAAAAACATGATATTTAAACAACTTTGAAGCATATTGTATATGGATAGAATCCAATATACATGTAAAAAATTATATCTATGTTTTTGATATTAAATTCAAAAATAAGTTTTGTTTAAATACAAAACTCCAAACTCATGAAGTAGACTATCAAAATAAGTTTTTCTAAGTATATGAAGCATAGATGTATATAGACCAAATTTAATATACATTAAACTATGTAAACTTGTTTTGATTCTATCTATTCATGAAAATCAAGATCGGTTAAACCGAAAAACTAAAACATGAAATTTGTGTGTGTATATTGTGAACTTGAGCATATCACACTATCTAATCTTTACAGTGATCTAAACCAAATTTTGAACTAAACAAATCGATGTCTTCTTGTCTCCAAGCCGACTCGATCCAAATGCGATCTAACGAGCTTGACTTCAACCGAGTGCTAGATGTGAACTTGATGCTCGAGCTCTTGAATCACCATGTGAAAGCTCCAAAATACCTTTATTGAAGCTAATCACCTACTAATATCTTGGTTAAATATCTGAACTAAATATCACAAGATTATTAGTAAACTATAACTACATGAGTTAATCATCATCAAAACTAGAGTGAAGTGCCTTCGGGCCAACAATCACCCCCCTTTTTGATGATGACAAAACTCATGGAGTTATATATGCATGGATTAAAGTTAAGCTTCATAGAAGCTCCCCCTTAACTCATGCATAGCAATAAACAATAAAATATTCAATGAATGCTCAATAATAGATATGCATAAACATGCATAAAATAATGAAACAAACATGATCTTTTATACCAATGAAATAAACATGCTTTTGATATCAATTTTAAAATAAACATGTTCTTAAAACAATGTTGCTCTTAATACCAACAAAAGCTCTTGACACCATTAAAACAACAAAAGATGCTCTCGATACCAATACCAACAAAAAAAATGCTTTTGATATCAATGGTAAAAGATAACAAACTTAAAAAAACATGCATATAAACAAATATGCATATATCAAACTCCAAAATATCTCTCCCCCTTTTTGTCAATTCATCAACAAAGGGGTTCAAATAATAAAGGGCATAAATAATATTTTTCTTCCTTTTATGCAAAAAACAAAATAATAAAGGTATATATGCTATATACATTCATGAAGAGGAGAGACGTGAAGTTAACTCCCCCTATATATATGCATTTTTATGAAAAGAGATGACTAAATCCTAACCATATAAAGCATAATATGTAATGTATAAAAGGAGATGTGAAGCTCCTACTACACACGTGTACTACATACCAAAGAAAGGTCAATAACTTTAATATGACATACACTCAATATGAATATATATATATAGAGAAGATGTTAAGCTTCCCTTGCATATAAGCAACACAAATCAAAACATTATGATACCAATTGAAAAAGTATATCAATTTAGCATGAAGGTATACATAGAAACATTATGATACCAATTTATAATGCCAATTGAAAATAAACAAAACATTTTGAAGATACCAACACAAATTTTGATACCAATTGAAAGATATAAATATATAGGAAATCTTGATATCAATTGTAAAAATTAGTACCAATTTGAAAATATTTTACACTTTTGATACCACTTTGAAAAACATAAACCAATCTTTTTGGTTAAACATTAAACTCATTTTGCAATAAAGATACCAAATAGAGAATAATGTCAATTTAATATTTTTAATACCAATATTGAAAATGAAACATATACCAATTGAAAATAATTTTCATTAGGAGCGTATGATACCAAATAAAAATCAATATCATTTTTTCAATCATTTTTCAATATAAAGCATGGAGTAAAAATACCAATTGTAAACAAAATCAATTGAAAGGTAAAACATGAATTTTCTCCCCCTTTATGAAATACTAATGAAAATGATGCATAAGCTTGTATAGGATACCAATTTAAAATAATTGTCATTAAGGTTAAAATCAAGCTTAGCATAACATGGTTTGTGCTTTAAGATATAAAGATATAATAAGCACAATCAAAACACATATATATGTATGGAAAAGGTAAATACCAATCTAAATTGATATTATTTGAAGTTGAAGCATACATATATAGAAATAAATATGAATATACAAAATAGATATCAATTGTGATACCAATTGAAAACTCAATGAGAATCAAGTGTATAACTCATAAAGACCTACCCTTTCATGCATATGTTAAAATGATTTCAATTAAGCTCACAAGGCATGGTCGCCCAACCAATCGCCCATGATGGGTAGGGGTTTTTAAAAATAAGTTTGAAAATAAGTTTAGCATATTTGAAAACTCTACCAAAATGAAGAATACGAACTAGTTTTATGAAAAACTTGAAAACTAGTATGAAATCCTTCAAGTAAGAAATAAAACAATAAACATATCCATGAATCATGAAAATTACTTCAACCAATGACACTAAAAAATATATAAAGCACATATAATACTCATGAAAATAAAGTCATGAGAAAACAAGAATGATGTGAGTGTACAAGTATTAAGTGAAAGACATAGTCATGAAAATAGGCAATTAAGCTCAATATGAAATTCCTTAAAACATGAAAAACATGAAAATTTAATTTTCATCAAAATAATTCAAACTTCAAGGCATATGTATGTTTTGTCAAAACTAAAGGCATACATACATATCCAAACATGAATGAGTCTATAAAAATATATGCATGAAGGCAAGTAGCTCAAGGATGTATATGTATAACTATTAGTTTAGACAAAATAGACATATACATAAAGTTTAAACATAAACGTGAAAACATGCACAAAAAATAGAGAATACAAGTCAAAATGCATGAATCATCAAAACTAGGCTATACTAGTACATCTAAAAAGTACAAATGAGCAATCAAGAACAAACATATAATAATCTATTTGTGGCTCACTAGTTGTACAAGTATATACACAAGTTTTAATGAAAATTACATTTAAACATGTAATCAAAACATGAAGCATAGAAATAACACATAAATCAATAAGATCATTATGTAAATGCACATGTTTAGAATTATGATATACACGATAGCTAAACTAAAGTGAGAACACAAAATATGGATCCATATGAACATGGGTTTATATCAAATACTATACATGTATGTCACTAATCTAAATATCATGGCATTTAACATAGTAATCAAAACATGCTAAAAATGAATATTCTAAAAGCATATAAATATAAATGGGAGTTAGAGATTGTTACCAAAACCATGAGGGTACATCTCTATGTCTCCAAAACAAGGTGGTCCTCCCACCAAACTCCCCTTAAAAGTGATGCATCTAAAATAGTCACCAATAAGCTCAGAACGCATCCACTTCAAGGCACCAATACTCTCACGTCGAGTGAGAGCCCACACCTACATCAAATAAAATAGGAGTGGTCTTTGGTACCCATACTCTTTTGGGTCCATAGGGGTTAGCTCCTTTCCTAATCCAAACAAATTTATTTGCTAAATTTGAATCATGTATCTTATCATAACAAAATTTAGTAAGGTGGCCCTTACGTCCACAATGTGTACAAGTGTACACATGAGCATACATAGTGTTGTGTGTATGAACGTGCGAAGCATGTGTATGCCATGGTTTGTGTGCATGCATATTTGAAACTTGTTTCTTTCGAAACATGAATTCCAACCGTGTATGATTCATGGCACATTGGCTCAAAGTGGAGCCCAAACAATCAACATTTTTCTTCAAAACATAAATATCATTTTTAATACTTGAAGATAAAGTGGAGCATGCAATAAGTGGTGAAGCTATATTAGCATGGCAAACATGTGAGTCAATATTATTTTTCAAAGAAATGTTTTTCTTAGAAACTAAATCCAATTCCTTTGAAATAGAAACAATTTTCATTTTTAAAGATTCATTTTCTTTTACAACAAAATCAACTTTTGAAGATAAAACTTCATTTTTCTTCAAAACACTTTCACAATCATTTTTATTTTTCAAAATCTTGTTTTCATTTAGGGCAAGATCAAGTTGGGATTTCAATGAGTCCCTTTCATTAGAAATCTCAACTTTCTCTTGCAAAATCAAATCAATTTTTGAAACTAAATCCTTATTTTCTTTGTTAAGTCCAAAACTCTTCTTTTTCAAAGCTTCATATTTCTTCAATAATTTTTCATAAACAATTGAGAGTTCTTCATTTAAAGCATCGACATCAATATGATCATCGCCGGAAGAACTAGTACAATCATCTAGTTGAGATTTGAATTTACCTCAAGGGAGTCATTCCCTTGGACCATGTAGTATTATTGTTCGGATTCTTCTCCACTAGATTCCTTCTCCGCAATGTTTGGCGTTTGAAGCTCGGAGGAGGTCAAAGTGTTCCACACTGCAAAAGCGGAATCACAATGAGAAACTAAACACAAATATTCTTTGTTAAGTGTGCTCTAAGTGCCTCAATGGCTTATGCATTGGCCTCTATATGCTTGCTATTACCAAGATAAGATTTCTTGGTAGCGGTAAGGAAAAAATGCAAACCTAGGGTTTTTAGGTACATGGACATCCTAGCCTTCCAAACAACAATGTTGGAAGTATCAAACATGGGAGGGGTCAAGCAATCTATGAGTGTGTGTAAACAAATATGTGCAAATGAAAAAACTAGATTAGCAACCAAGATCACACTCCTAGGTGGTTAAACCTAATATCAGGAGCGTAGGCTCTGATACCGATTGAAAGTACACCTAGAGGGGGGATGAATAGGTGTAAGGCTAATCTAATGCAAAAAGTAGATTAGCAACCAAGATCACACTCCTAGGTGCAAATGCAAAATATGTGCAAATGCAAAAACTAGATTAGCAACCAAGATCACACTCCTAGGTGGTTAAACCTAATATCAGGAGCGTAGGCTCTAATACCAATGGAAAGTACACCTAGAGTGGGGGTGAATAGTTGTAAGGCTAATCTAATGACAAATGATACAGAATTTAAAAACTAATCGCAACACACTTAGTGTAACCAAAGAGTGTAGCCGAATTCCCGGTGAAGGGCTCTGGACTAACTCCTCTTGATTCCTCTGAATAAAAGTTGAGGTGCTATATGAAGCTCTCTTGATTAACACAAGTATAACACACAATCAAATCAAGCATGTATATAATATGAGCAATATGAAAAATGCACAAAGTAAGAGAGAGAGAGAGTTAAAGAAAGTGGGTCAAACGCAAACACAAGGATATGTTTCGAGGTTCGAGCACACAGCTTTACGTCCCCGCCTTCACACAGAAGGATTTCCACTAACTCGTCCACACAGGACTTCTCACACAGGGAACCTCCACTGAGGATTTGAGTAAATACAATTTGAGAGTACACAACTTCTCTCTCAACAAATACAACCTCTCACTAGAGGCAAGGCACAAAGCCTACACAATATCAACCTCATAAATGAGGGATAGGCACAAAGCCAAACAACCACAATCACCTCACACTTGAGGGATTCCAACACTGTTTTTCATTGATTTTGTAAAGGGGGAAACTTACAAAAAGGGTTGAGGAGCTAAATTACAAGTAACACAAAAGATTACAAGTAGATCTCCTCTAAGATTCTGGAGAAGTGTGCTGATAGGAGTCTGGTCAGCGCGCGATCACTTTATCCCTTTGACGATGCGATCGATGGGATTCACTTCTCGCCTGGTTCGGGGAATTGGAGAACAGAAGGTTGGTAGAACCCTCTTGTTACTTCTCAAACTGCCTCCACTTGGGAATTCCTTCTCGCCTGGTTCCGGAGATTCCTTGAGAGGGAGGAAGTGCTTAGAGTATCAGCACCCTGATTAGAGAAGTAGTTCTCTGAATTCTTGAAAGCAAGAGAATATATCTCTGCTTAGCCATCTCTCTCTGTTTTTCAGCCTCTCTCCTTGTTCGTCTCTCTGTGTTATTTATAGGGAGAGCAGGGGTATAATTATCCCTTGAAAATCTGGAAACAAATTGAGTCAATCTTTTTAAATCTGGAAAGTAGCCTTGCCGCGAGACTAGAATCAGCTTCTGCGAAGCTAGGAATAGCAGGTAGCGTCGATCTCCTGATCTGTTTTGATTCTTCCCAAATAACTGAAAGATCTTCCCTGATCTTCTTACTTGTTTTAGGAGAGTCAAGCGATTATGGCAAACAACTGCCATATTTGATCTCAGATTTGATCTTGATTAGATTTGATCTTATCTGGAGATTTCATTGGTCAAAGTTGACCATGACAGACCCACAGCAGAGCTGCCGCATCGAGCTCGCAGCGGAGCTGGAAAGAGCATATGGCGAAGTCAGAAGAAAGCTCTTCAGCGGTGCTGGATAAACATCTGTGGCGAAGCTACCGAACATCCTTCTGCGCGGTCGCGTGTGGCTTCGAGCGAAGCTAACTCTGCGGAGTTAACTGAGCACTTCAGGCAAAGCTGTAAGTTAGCTCTCCGATAGAGCTTTGAACAGTTCCAAGGCGAAGTTGGACAAACTTAGCCTCTCAGGTGAGGCTATCCCCTCGGGCTCAAGCGATGTTAAGTGTTGAGCTAACTGATTAGTCACATATATTGCATTTACATTGTCACCTTACCATACTTTTTAGCTAATAAATCATATTAATAAGTCTTCTTTTTCTTTATTAAATGTAGGCCCGAGTGCTAAAAGAAAGAAAAGAGAAACAAGCCCAAAAGCCCACCAAATTCTGATTTAATTCAGAATAAATTCGAAATCAAGGAATTAGGGCAAAATCTTGGCATATCAAGAGGTTGAGAAGAATCCTCCCTGAATCAAGCGGTTGAAGCCACACAATCAAAGGCTGTTTCGTCAACTTTTGGAGGAGAAACAAGAAAACCAGAAGAAGATACGGGATATTCACTAAAACAGGAGATCCATCCAACTGGGTGTGGCCATCTGGCCACACCAGGGCCGCGGAAACGCGGCCCAAGCCACGTTTCCACGGCCAAGTAGAGTCAGTTGGGGGAACATTTGCTCCCCCAATCTTCCCGGGATCCTCTTCCCTATAAATACCTGTTTCAACAGAGCAAAAAGGAGCGAAGACTAGGATTTGAATTTGTGTTTATTTTCTAAGGATTTAGGATCTTTGTTAGCTAGCACAAAAGTTGTATTCTTATTTTTTAATTTGTAGTCCAGTATCAATACTTGTGAGAGAGAGAAATTGAGTGCTTGTACTTGAAGATTGAAGTGACATCAATACAAGAATCGAGCTGCTTTTTCTTCCACTCGTATTACGGTATGGCTTGCATTATTTATTTGCATTCTTCTTTGTTTTTCATGAGTTACTAAAACATTTTCTGGGCTCACTATTGTAACTCTCTTTAGTTCTTCTTCTCTTTTGGTTTTAAAGAAAAAGACCCAATGAATCATTTGCATGCCTTACTTAAAGCCTTTCTTCTTGAAAGTGTTCTTGAAGGCACATGAGGATGGGCTTGGATTGTTGAACTCTCACTTCTTTCATAAACGTTTCTTGAACTGTTTTTACTTCATTCTTGCTTCTTCACGCTTGATGATTTAATATTCGATTCTAAACGATTTTTCAAAGAAAAGATTGAACTCTTCCAACCATCTTATGTGCTTTACTTCAAACTTTCTAAAAATCAACTTTAAGTTTTGCCTATGATTAATTTGAGGCACTTAGGATTTCAATAGAAGAATGAACAATCGAGTAGTGAGATAGTGAGCCCGGATTTTCTTCCTTATTATAATCAACAAAACAATTTTCAAGCTTTTTAAATCACCTTCTCCAAAGCCTTTTCTAAAGTTGCAATTTCTCTTTTAATCATCTCTTTCTTTCCATTCTCTTTTCCATTAAAAAACGAACACAATTCTTTGTTTTTAAATGATTCACCGAAAAGCTTCCATCGCATTCCTCCTCGTGGACACGACCTGTTAGCCACAAGCTACACGGTAAATTCTTAAACTCTTTGATTGTTCTTTCATTTAAGCAACCAATTTTTGGCGCCGTTGCCGGGGAGGGAACGGTGTATTTGATTTTTAACAAGTTTTGTGTGTTGTTTCAGGGGCTTGAAGATTCAGATCTAGCATTCAAGCTTTGCAAGAGAAGACTTGCAAATTCTGTGCCCCTACTCTCGAAAGTAGGAAACAGAATTTCAAGAAATTGCGTTGCAAAAAATTGAAAAATTCATTGGACTACTAAAAACTCTTTTTTGCAGGACATATTGCTCGCAAAAATTTAAGTTTTTGTATGTTATATTTGTGCTATTTCTGCTATCCACCATCCCTGTTTTAATCCAACAGTAATTTGAGTGATTGTTAATTGCTTAAAAAACGTTTAGACTTGCATTTTAGGCATTTGTCTAATTACGTTTACTTTACAATTACTGTTGAAGAGAGCTGGAGACAAGGTACGTATGCATAGCATATAGTTTAGGAAGCATTCTTGGGTGATATTTGCTTTTGAATGTTACTTTTCTATATCTTGCACACTTTGCACAATTAACTCTAAGGGCAAAACCCAATTCAAGATAAGGTGGGGAAGTCATTACCCTTCCTTAGCCCACAAACCATCTCCAAGCACGCACAACCTAAGCCTAAGTAAAATCTAATAGATGTTGGCCTTAGGGACATCTCGAACTCACTAGGAGATTATCCTAAAGAGGGAAGGTGTTGGAAATTGACTCCTGCCAAATCAGTGTCTAGGAAGGGGATTGAGGGCCGAAAGCCCGAAGATTGGTGGTTACTTAATTAAGGAACGTCTTTGACGGATAACCTCCCACCAATCTTGCCCTGACCTGACTGATTAGCTTGTGGTCAAAGTCTACATTCTACCTCCTGTGGACAATCAACCAGTTAGGAGTTGTCTAGGTCGAGGTTACCTTAGACTAGGCTTGGTTGATTACTCTTGTTGACTGTTGGTGAACTTGTTTGTGATTGTGATTGTGTTTGTGTATGCAAGTGTGGTCAAGAGACCCAAATTCATCTAGGTTGACTAGAAACACATCACCACTCAAGTTTGAACCAAGACCAGATCCGATAATAGCTCAATCAACATCGTTGCAGGATAGGTTCTACCCCATTAGAACCTCACTTCCATCTTGCATTCTACTTCCACCGGTTGGTGAATACAATTTTGAGCTCAAGCCTCAATTCATCAACACACTCCCCAAATTTCATGGCTTAGAGTCCGAAGATGCCTACTTCTTCATAAGAGAATTTGAGGAAGTATGTCTAATGATGAAAATCTCACACGTTGTAGACGATGCTATTAGGTTGAGATTTATCCCTTTCGCACTTAAGGACCTAGCAAAGAAGTGGCTCTACAGCTTAGCGGCCGGTTCTATCACATCTTGGGATGGTTTCATCAAGGTCTTCTTGAAGAAATTCTATCCAATTCATAAAACCGCTCTCATTAGGAAGACGATCATGCAATTCAAGCAAGAACCCAGTGAACCGTTCTGGAGGTACTTCGAACGCTTTAAAGACCTCCTTGTCCAATGTCCACATCATGGAATAGAGAAATGGCGACAATGCCAAATTCTTTATGACGGTTTAGACTATTCCACCAAAACCCTCTTAGAAAGTATGTGCCAAGGGGGTTTCTTGCAGAAGGATGAAAATGAAGGATGGGATTTGTATGAAAATCTAGCTGAGAAGACCATCCAATGGGAACCCACTAGTGAGACCTCTAGGAATCCCAACTCCATCTCTTCAAAAGGAGGTCTCCATTCTATCGAATCATCCATCGCTAATGAGGCTAAGTTAGTTAACCTGGCTAGAAGACTGGAAGCTCTAGAAATGAAGGAACCAAGTCCAGTCAATCAAGTCAGCCCAAACTAATTTTCAACTCCGGGCTACACTTACTGTCAAGCCATGAATCATGTGTTCGAGGAATGTCTTGTGTTTCAGGCTCAGCAACCCTACCATGCACCGATGAATGCGGCCTTTTCAAGGCCGAACAACAATCCTTACGCACCAACGTACAATCCTGGCTAGAGAAATCACCCTAATTTCTCATGGAGCCAAAACAACAATGACCATTCACGATCAAATTATGCTAGCCACTTCCATCATGCCAATAATTCTTCCAATCATCAACCCAACTTTTCCAACTTCCATATTAATTCTCCCAACTATTCACCTAACTTTTCAAATTATCAACAGAACTTTCCCAACCAAGCTCCACAATCCTCCTTCCAGAATCCTCAACTAGAAAGGAGAATGACTGACTTTGAAAGAAACATGGAAAGATATATGAAAAACCAAGATTCTCTCATTCAAACCATCCAGAGGTTAGAGGTTCAAATGAGTCAACTAGCCACTCCACAGAATGAGAGACAGAAGGGTACCCTGCCTAGTCAGCCAATAACCAATCCGAGGAATTCTCAACAAGCTCATTTGGCTGAGGATAATTTATTAAATCAATGTAATGATGTTCATACATTGAGGTTAGGAAAGAGAGTTGATAATCAAGTGTCAACACCAACCCATCCCATTCAGCACAACCACAATCAAGCATCCACCTCATCTAATCTAAATCCTTCCAATTCTGACGAATCTGAAAAAGATAAGTCAGCCAGTCAGGTGCACCAGCCTATAGTACCATTTCCTAATAGGCTGAAAAACAACAAGCAAAACCCACACATGGACAAGATAATTGAGATATTTAACCAAGTGAAGATAAATGTGCCACTTCTTGATGCCATCCAACAAGTCCCTTCCTATGCTAAGTTTCTTAAGGACATGCGCACCAAGAAGAGAAAGACTAATGTACCAAAAAAGATCTTCTTAGCCACTAACATTAGTGAGCTACTATCGGGTCCGATCCCTGTCAAGTACAAGGATCCAGGTAGTCCCACCATTGCCTGCACAATAGGACAAGCCGAGATTAGTCGTGCACTTCTTGACTTGGGAGCGAGTATCAACTTGCTTCCATTCTCAGTTTATCAACAACTCGGGTTGGGCGATCTTAGTCCAACTCGAGTCACCATCCAACTGGCTGATCGTTCTGTAAAAGTTCCAAAAGGGAAGATTAATGATGTCCTGATCCGGGTAGGAGAGTTCATTTACCCTGTCGATTTCATAGTTCTGGAGACACAACCTGTGTCCAACTCTAATCATAGGGCTCAAACTCCTGTTATCCTAGGGCGACCATTCCTTGCTACTGCTAATGCCATCATCAATTGTAGGAATGGGTCTATGAGGTTAACCTTTGGGGACATGACTAGAGAAGTCAATGTCTTCAATCTAGGAAAATAACCCCGCGATATCGAGGACCAAACATTTGAAGTCAACCTAATTGAGAACTTGACAAGTGAACATGGAGAAGAATTGGAATTAGAAACAGAGTGTGACTTCAGGTTAGAGTCTGACGACTTTAATCTTGATCAAGTTGTAGATTCTTCTGTGAATTGGGCCTCGAACCCTATTTCACCAATAATGGAGCCAACAGATTTGACTAGTCCTTCCAGTGAGCCTTCCTCTTCCTTAGAATTGAAAGCCTTACCTGCGCATCTCAAGTATGCCTATCTAGGCGAACAAGAGACCTTTCCTGTCATTATTGCCTCCCATTTAAATGATGGGGAAGAAGAAGATCTTAAAGCAATTCTAAGAAAACATAGGGAAGCCATCGGGTGGACTATGACTGATATCAAGGGATTAAGTCCAACCATCGTGCAACATCGCATTCATCTCAATGAAGACGCCACACCTAAAAGAGACCCGCAGCGTAGGTTAAACCCTATAATGCAAGAGGCTGTTCATGCTGAAATCATAAAACTCTTAGACAATGGGATAATTTATCCCATTTCTGATAGCCAATGGGTCAGTCCTGTCCACGCGGTTCCAAAGAAGTCCGGTTTCACCGTAGTGGAAAACGAGAACAAAGAGTTAGTCCAAACTCGACTTCCCACGAAGATCCGAGTTTGCATCGACTATAGGAAGCTGAATGCTGCAATTCGTAAGGACCATTTTCCACTTCCCTTCATTGATCAAATGCTTGAACGTTTGGCGGGTCACGAGTATTACTGTTTCTTGGACGGTTACTCGGGGTATAATCAGATCCCTATTGCTCCGGAGGATCAAGAAAAGACTACATTCACGTGTCCATTTGGGACATTTGCTTATCGTCGAATGCCTTTCGGCTTATGCAATGCCCCAGCAACGTTTCAGCGTTGCATGTTGAGTCTTTTCTCTGATATGGTAGAGCGATTCTTAGAGATCTTCATGGATGATTTCTCCATCTACGGAGATTCATTCACTCAATGTCTCTACCATTTAGAACTTGTCCTCCAACGTTGTGCTGAGAAAAATCTGATACTGAACTGGGAGAAATGCCACTTCATGGTAAAACATGGAATTGTCTTGGGTCATGAAATCTCCAAGAAAGGAATTGAAGTGGATGGAGCCAAAATCAAGGTTATTTCTAAGCTTCCCATGCCCAAATGCGTTAAGGACATTAGATCCTTCTTAGGACACGCAGGATTCTACCGAAGATTTATCAAGGATTTTAGCAAAATTGCTAGGCCCTTGACTAATCTGTTAGTTAAGGATGTGTCCTTCACTTTCGATGCTGAATGCATAAACTCTTGGGAGAAGCTTAAGAGAGAGCTTATTTCTGCACCAATCATATCTGCACCAGATTGGTCTAAGCCGTTCGAAATCATGTGCGATGCTTCAGATTTTGCCATAGGCGCTGTCCTAGGACAACGCATTGATAACAAGCAGCACGTGATTTACTACTCTAGTAGGACTCTCAACGATGCTCAATTGAACTACACTACGACTGAGAAGGAATTCTTGGCAGTAGTGTTTGTCTTAGAGAAGTTTTGTCCCTACCTACTAGGGTCCAAAACCACCATTTTCACCGATCATTCTGCGCTTAGGTACCTCATGATGAAGAAGGATGCCAAGGCCCGACTCATTCGTTGGATCCTCCTTCTTCAAGTATTCGATCTTGAGATTTGAGATAAGAAAGGCGTAGAAAATGTCGTTGCTGATCATCTTTCACGGATCCCTAATTCTCCATGCAACGAATTACCCATAAATGAGGATTTTCCTGATGAATATCTCTTAGCAATCTCTAGGGAACCTTGGTTTGCGGATATAGTGAACTACTTAGTCACAAACCAAACTCCGTCTCATTGGTCCAAAAATGATGTATACCGTTCTTATCCCAAGTCTGGTATTTCTTTTGGGAGGAACCGTATCTTTTCAAGTACTGTTCTGACCAAATTATTAGGAGATGCATTCCCGATGAGGAGGTTAAGAGTGTTCTATCTTTTTGTCACGAAATTACATGTGGTGGACACTTTTGTCCCCGCAAGACTGCTGAAAAAGTGCTACAAAGCGGGTTTTATTGGCCCACTTTGTTCAAGGATGCTTATGAATTTTGCAAGACGTGCTCTAGATGCCAAATGGTAGGAAGGATTTCAAAACGAAATATGATGCCCCTCAACCCAATTCTAGAAATAGAACTATTTTTGATGTTTGGGGCATCGACTTTATGGGTCCATTTCCTAATTCATTTGGAAACCAATACATATTGGTTGCTGTGGATTATGTGTCCAAGTGGGTAGAAGCCATTCCTTGTAAAACTAATGAAAACAAAGTTGTCATAAAGTTTTTACAAGAGAACATTTTTTCACGCTTCGGAACCCCTCGTGCTATCATCAGTGATAATGACACTCACTTTTGCAATAGATCTTTTGAAGCTCTTATGCGAAAGTATGCCATAACTCACAAGTTGTTCACACCTTATCATCCTCAAACCAGTGGGCAAGTTGAGGTTTCCAATAGACAAGTCAAGCTTATCTTGGAGAAAACTGTGAACCAAAACCGGAAAGATTGGTCCATCAAACTTGTAGATGCCTTATGGGCCTACAGGACCGCTTTCAAGACGATTCTAGGAATGTCTCCTTATAGGTTAGTCTATGGCAAACCTTGTCACTTGCCCGTTGAGTTAGAGTACCGAGCCTTATGGGCAATCAAGCAGTTAAATTTCGACTTGTCTAAGGCCGTTGACCTTCGGAAATTACAAATTTTCGAATTAGAGGAATTGAGAAATGAGGCCTATGAAAATGCTAGGATCACTAAAGATAGAGTCAAGATTTTTCATGATAAGCACATCATAAGAAAAACCTTTGTCCCTGGACAAAAAGTCTTACTCTATAATTCTAGGCTTCATCTTTTTCAAGGAAAATAGAAATCAAGATGGACTGGGCCATTCGTTGTAAAAACCGTGTTTCCACACGGTCCAGTTGAGATCAGTGACACAAGAATGGAAATGACTTTAAGGTAAATGGTCAACGCCTTAAGCCTTTCTTGGAATCGGTGCCGGTAAATGAAACGGCTATGGGTCTTTTTGACCCAGTGTATCGGTAACTTTCCTCTTTCCTATTCTATTTCATGCATATATACATTTCTTTCATACATTGGGGACAATGCATGAGATAAGTGTGGGGGAGGGTTAACATGACTAATATAACAAAAAAAAATCTTTTTGAAAGGTTAGAACAATATTTTGATATATTTTTTGTAAGTAATTAAGTCAATTTTAAGGAATAGAAAAATCATAATTAGGATTTCTTATACTTGGTCAAAGTCAGATAACTTGTTTGATGTTTAGGGTTAGGAAGAAAATTTGTGAAAGTAATTTAGTCTTGATATTTACCTTGATGAAATATGCACACTAAATACACTTACACACTTAGGGTTTAAAAACAGAGACTCTTATGCCATATAAAAAAAATATATTATGAAAAAGAGAAAAAAATGAACAAATCTAATTATTGATTAGCTAGGTGCTTTGGCCTAAGAAAGCCTTGGTATTTATGCAAAAGATAATTAGATAAGTTTGAAAAAAAGTATATGTATAAGTCCTCTGATTAAGCTGGGTATTTATGCCTCATGAAGCATAAGTATTCACGCCTAAAAGGGGTACATCTTATAAATAAAAACCTTAGTTTCGTGGCCTTATCTGCTCGAGTGTTTGAGTCCTTAGGGGTGTTTTCTCACCTGGTGCCCTAAAACTCTCCGATTTGGGTGTCACCGACTGAAGGCTCGTTACATGGGCAGATTAGAAAGCCTAATGAAATTGAGGAATAAATTCCACCAAAAATAAATATAAGGCATAGGAGTTAATGTTAAAGAACATTTAGTCAACTTCACATTCACGATGGTGCATATGACTCAGGGTAAATTAATAGACTAGATGAGAAAAACAATTTGACTCCTTACTTTGATTGATGACATGTTTTTGAATAAAGACTGAGTTTCAGAATGAAAAATTTGATATTCCTATAACTTATAGATTACTTAAAGCCTTACAAATATACTTCAAATATTTTCTCCTTTAAAAATGCTTTTCGAAAATACTAACTTTTTTCTTTTTCTTTATGGATTTTGTGGGTGCAATCCACTAAAAACCCTCACGAGACAAAACTCGTCCTCTAGGGGTAACCTAGAGGTTTAACGGCTTGTTGCACATGCTCAGTACAATCGAGTGACCTGCGAAAGTGGTCCAATAATTGATTAGAATTAGTCTGATGTTTTGCTCGAGGGCGAGCAAAAGATAAGTGTGGGGGTGTGATTAGTCACATATATTGCATTTACATTGTCACCTTACCATACTTTTTAGCTAATAAATCCTATTAATAAGTCTTCTTTTTCTTTGTTAAATTTAGGCCCAAGTGCTAAAAGAAAGAAAAGAGAAACAAGCCCAAAAGCCCACCAAATTCTGATTTAATTCAGAATAAATTCGAAATCAAGGAATCAGGGCAAAATCTTGACATATCAAGAGGTTGAGAAGAATCCTCCCTGAATCAAGCGGTTGAAGCCACACAATCAAAGGCTGTTTCGTCAACTTTTGGAGCAAAAACAAGAAAACCAGAAGAAGATACGGGATATTCACTAAAACAGGAGATTCATCCAACTGGGTGTGGCCATCTGGCCACACCAGGGCCGCGAAAACGCGGCCCAAGCCGCGTTTTCGCGGCCAAGTAGAGTCAGTTGGGGGAGCGTTTGCTCCCCCAATCTTCCCGGGATCCTCCCTTTTGGTTTTTCCCTATAAATACCTGTTTCAACAGAGCAAAAAGGAGCGAAGACTAGGATTAGAATTTGTGTTTATTTTCTAAGGATTTAGGATCTTTGTTAGCTAGCACAAAAGTTGTATTCTTATTTTTAATTTGTAGTCCAGTATCAATACTTGTGTGAGAGAGAAATTGAGTGCTTGTACTTGAAGATTGAAGTGACATCAATACAAGAATCGAGCTGCTTTTTCTTCCACTCGTATTACGGTATGGCTTGCATTATTTATTTGCTTTCTTCTTTGTTTTTCATGAGTAACTAAAACGTTTTCTGGGCTCACTATTTTAACTCTCTTTAGTTCTTCTTCTCTTCTGGTTTTAAAGAAAAAAAACCCAATGAATCATTTGCATGCCTTACTTAAAGCCTTTCTTCTTGAAAGTGTTCTTGAAGGCACATGAGGATGGGCTTGGATTGTTGAACTCTCACTTCTTTCATAAACGTTTCTTGAACTGTTTTTACTTCATTCTTGCTTCTTCGCGCTTGATGATTTAATATTCAATTCTAAACAATTTTTCAAAGAAAAGATTGAACTCTTCCAACCATCTTATATGCTTTACTTCAAACTTTCTAAAAATCAACTTTAAGTTTTGCCTATGATCAATTTGAGGCACTTAGGATTTCAATAGAAGAATGAACAATCGAGTAGTGAGATAGTGAGCCCAGATTTTCTTCCTTATTATAATCAACAAAACAATTTTCAAGCTTTTTAAATCACCTTCTCCAAAGCCTTTTCTAAAGTTGCAATTTCTCTTTTAATCATCTCTTTCTTTCCATTCTCTTTTCCATTAAAAAACGAACACAATTCTTTGTTTTTAAACGATTCACCGAAAAGCTTCCATCACATTCCTCCTCGTGGACACGACCCGTTAGCCACAAGCTACACGGTAAATTCTTAAACTCTTTGATTGTTCTTTCATTTAAGCAACCACTAATCTAGCATCTTAGACCTATTTAGGTCTTTTCAAAGACAATTTGGGCTTACTGTCTGCTTCACTAGATCAGTAGAGTCCAAGTTGCTGATTTGTCCCTCGGAGATGGGTACAGAACTGGTCGTCAGCTTGTCTATCACTTATTTTTTATAATGTCAACAAGTTTAGATATTGTTCAGGTCAGTCAGGAATCTTGTCTTTTTTAGAGTGTCAACAAGACCCCCTCTAAAGTTTTCGTAAGTCTGCAATGGAATGGTTCAGACTTCGAAATACTTTGAATTGCTTTGATTGATGGTATCTGAAGTACGAACGTCACCATAGTGGTTGAGTTCAGCTTCACTTTCAATCCTACTTCCGGATTGGAATAAGTTCGCCAAGGAATCGTGTAGATTTGCGATTTTGGGTAGCTTCGCGGCTGGGCCTCCCGAAGTAACCTCGCTTCAAATCAGTTTTGGAACGACGTTCCTTTCCTGAAGTTAACTGCCTTTCGGCTAATTACGAGAAGGATTGCTCCTTTTTCTCGAGGTTGAAATAACTTCTCTTGCATTAATCGAGGGAGATCATTCTTTCTGCGCGCATTTCTGAGGGAGACTATCACCTTTCTCAAGGCTTAGTGCTTGAATGCCTTAAATTCGCTCGCATTTTCAAGCTTGAAGCAGCGACGGTATGGCCAGGCCATGAGGCCTATAAATAGGACACTTGAAGTCCTCTTCAAGGAAACAGTCCATTCATGACATCTCCTGGTTGTTCAGAGAAGGATACTCAGATCTCTGAAATAGTGGGGGTGCCCACTCTAGTCATTAACCGGCCAAGAATTGGTGAGTCTCGGTCATCCAGAGACTTCACCAATGGACTAGTGACTTTAGGGAGTTTATCTCCCTTATTTTAGCTTTATCAGCTGCCTCAGGGATTGATTTCCCTTATTCTTCATTTTGTATCTGATGGACTTGCAGAGAAGGGCTTCAGCCCTATTTTTCAGCTTCTTGGCGAAGCTATCATTTCCACTTTGATCAAAGAAAGATCATTCCATGCCCGCCTGTTAAGTTCGCCATGTAGGCAAGGATTGGAACTTAGTCTCTTTAAGGTTGAGCCAGTCTTGTCATATAGGTGGGGTCAAGACTGCGTCCCTTCGGATCAATCTAGCTTAGCCATATAGGTGAGGCTAGGATTTAGTCCTTTTGAGGCTTCTCCAGCCTAACTGCCTTAGGCGGAGGTAAGACTTGGCTTATGCTGAGCTAGCCCATCATCACTGCGCAAGCGAGGCTATCCTTTTCTTAACTGAAATCCATCCTTAAAATGCAACTGGATCGGATATAAATTGCTTCGCCCAAAGAATTTGACTTAGCGTATTATGCTTGCATTTTCCTTTGATTTACTGCTAACCTGTTTTCAGTTTGCGTTGCAGTGAATTGTGCCCTCCAGTCTTTTGTCTTAATGAAAGAGACCAGAGACTTGCTTCTTGATCTTCCAGTTGAAACTTTAATCCTAAGTAGGAGGAACAAACTGGAGCAACTGATGCGTGTTCTCAGAAGAGGTTGGCAGTCGCTTATCCGAGATGATCCACTTCAAGAAGGGGCTGGTAGTCGCTTGTCCGAGATGATCCACTTCGGGAAAGTGGACGGCACCTGTAAGGTCTCAGATTCTTTTTTTGTCAATTTTGATACAAGAAGATCCAGCTTTCTGGTGGTAACCAGTCCTTTGTCAATTTTAATTAGAGAAAATCCAGCTTCCTGATGGCAAAATCTGCTATTAGGCGAAGGATTACGGCCTGTCAGAGGAAGGCATTTCGTGTCCAGTGGTTTGGCTTGGAAGTAGATAGGATAACTTGTATGCCTTTGGAGCGATGATTCGGTTGTACGAAAGACCACTTTGATGTAGCGTCAATGTATCTTCCCTTTTGAATCAAATAAAATGTTTATTTTCTGCTATCTGCTTTGTTTCTCTCATTTTTGATTCGTGAACACTTGAAGTGGACCAACTTAGGACAGTCTTTTCCTTAGGAGGAATTAGAACTCTTAGCCGAGCTAAGCTTCCGGCGAAGCTGAAGACCGATTTCCAAATAAGTCAGGAACCAGTTTCTGACGAAGCTAGCACGAAATTTTCGCAAAGCTAGAGATGTGCTTTTAGCGGAGCTAAAGCATGTTTCTCAGCGAAGTTATTCAAGTGTCGTACTAAGTCAACACTGGACTCACGACGGAGTTAGCCCTTAGCGGGGCTGAAGCAGCGCTTCTCGGAAAGGTACTTAGGCGCCGTTTCAAATTTATTTGAAACGACCCCTGCGCTCCTTTTGAGGAGGCAGAGTTCAGGCAATCATCAGCCTATAAAAGCCTGATCGGGCTGAAAGAGAAGGCACCAATTCTCTTTGAATTTTCAGAGAACTGCAAATCTCTTCTTCTTCTTCTTTCTCCTTCGTTTGGAATTTCAAGAACTTCTTCAGTTCTCCAATGGCTCCCAAAAGACGAGCAGGAAAGGAGGTAGCAACTTCCACAACGGAGGGTCCTTCTCCTCCTCCGGTCATCGAACGACCTATAGCGGGTAGGGATCTTTCCCTTTTGTTCAGAGATTTTCATCTCTTCTTGAAGCCAATCTTTCGGCTATCTCATAATGAATCTAGAACGATCCATAGTGATCCGGTGATCTTAGGGAGTTCAAGTCCCTTAATTTCTCTTGATTTCTTGATTGGGAATCTTAGAACCGAAGGGTCTCTTCTTCAAGCTTCCAAGCGAAGCTATCCCTTGGGCGGTTCACATCCTGTTGAATGATAGGATGCGAAGCTATCCTAAGAAGCGCGATTGGAAAAAGACCTTAATGCCCTCGAAATAATTTTTAAGCAGCAGTATTCTTCTGGCGAAGTTAGCTCTTGGGGCTCCTTCGCGTTGAGGTCAAGCTTTCAGAGTGAAGCCAATACTTAGATATTCTTTCTGCATCCTGTGGTTGTGGAGTTAATCTGCAGCTACGAAGCTGAGCTTCGGGGCGAAGCTATTGTTAGGCCAACTTCGCTCGGAGAGCGAAGCTATGCCTTAACAAAAATTATATTCTTATTTTAGCTTTCCTTCAGCTGATGAACTAATCATAGTTTCTCCTTATTTTTGCAGTGCACTATACTCTTGGTTCTCTGAACAGTCTCTTTGGAACGACTAGAGGGTTGGATGGCAATGTTAGCCTACAGTTCCATGGGCAGGCTTCACTATTCAGTGAGCGCTCCTGGTCGGGATGCACTTATTCATGCTGGGGATCAGCGACCATGAGGAGCATCTTAACTACTGCTCCCCTTGAAGATTCCGACCGAAGAATCTATCGGAAGCCCGGCTTCATGTTTAAAGATGCAGTGCCAGACAACGATCACCAGCTGCTAGCCGGAGAGGGGCAGTGAATTTTCAGATTGGATGGTGAGAAGTACTATCTCCCATCTAGCAAGCGATATTTTCCCTTGTCCTTCTTTCAATGTGTGACGAAGACTCGAAAGATGCAGTGGCAAGTAACTCGAACTACTGACTCCGTTCACGCGGGGAAGTTGATAGCTCCATCCCCTGGTTATACGAGGGCAGGTCCTCCTCGCTGTATATTGGGTCTCCACCCTGGGAACGTACTTCCGGACATCCCAGTGGGAGAAAATCCCGCGGTGGCTCAGACTTTTGGGAATCAGTTTTTTAAGGTTTATGGCAATTATCCGACCACTGATTTCAGGACCCCGGGGTGGATTCATCCCCCTAAAGCATGGTGGAGGGACTTGACTCTATATGTCCTTGCCCATTTTAAGGAAGATCTAGAGAGGCTGGGACTCTACGAGGCCGTTAGGGCGACCTATTAGGGCATTCAGATGAGCGTAGCGAACTTCTATGCCATCATTGAGTTATACTGCCTGGCTACAGGGACCTTCTTCATCCCTGTTGGCGAATTGGGTATGGCTTTGCAGGAGATGTGGGAAGTCTCTGCTCTGCCTTTGGGGTCTCTCCCATATGAAGAATATTTCCCGTGCGAGGCGGAATTGACACTTCTGGAGAAGCAGGAGCCCGCCTTGTTTGAGACTTACCGGGAGTTGATGTGCCACCTTTACATTTGTTCCAGCATGCATGGGAGCCATAAGGGAGCTTCATGCAATTTGAAGAGCTGGAAAAATTATTTATTCCCCGACTTGGAAGGTACTCCTAAAGCAGCTCACTGTAGAGTTGCAGATGAAGGCATCTTTCGCCGGATGCAAGAGCACTCTCAAGGGGATTTGATTCTGGAAGAAGATGATGAACCCTATGAGAAAGGTGATATTCTTCGGAGTTCCACCACCAGGCTCGTCGGCCGACGTCCCAAAAGGTACTTTTGGCTGGCTTTTTAATAGTTTGGTTGAAGAGATGTGTGGTGCCATCTTCGTCTAGTGATGTCATTCATCCGACTGTCTTATTGCCTGTTGTTCGTCTAGTCCATGGTCGTTCTCTTGGACTTCTTCCAGCCATGGTGTGCTGTATTCAAAGAGGCCTTCGTGCATTGACGGAGGCTTTCTGTAGGCCACCAACAACGAAGCGGGGAAAGGGGACTATCTTGCCTCGCGATGGACCAAACCCCAGAATTGGTTTGCCCTATACTTATTTGATGGCATTCGCCCTTCACTGCCCCTCCATTATCCAAGCCGCAAAGGAGCCCCCAGAAGGTGTTCGCATAGCGCTTCTCTGTCGATTCGAGGGGTGTTCGTGGTCACGGACTTATGTGACTGCGGTCCGTAAACTGCTGTGCTGTCATGACGTCTACTGCCTTTTTTGGTGCTTTCCCTACATTCGTGATGCAGGCTATGGTGAAGAATTCAAGGATGTAGGGGAAGGGCAGACGTCATTGAGTCGGGGAGTCTTTGAATGGTTGGTTAGCATCCGGCCATCCCACTTGTTGTATAGAAGCGGGGACACCTGTTACCTGGAGCCCTATGTTCCGAGTCGGTTCGCCCGTCAGTTGGGTATGACCAATTGTATGTAGGCAATCTGAACAGCAATCTGGCCTTTATGGGGAGCCTCATCGATGGAGCTCGTGCCTGACGTTTTCATTGCTGGCTGTACTGAGGCGTGACTGTGCATGCCGCTAAGGACTCCTAACCTTCTGATGACCCTGAGATTTTGTCAGTGGTATAGAACCTTGAACTCCACACCCACTAAATTTTTTATTAATTCCTTTGGTGTGAAATTGATCTCTCAGCGGCTGAAGCGGAAGGTCACTGAGAAGAGCGAGGGTAAAAGGGCCCGCGTTCCAGGCCTCGGAGAATTCATTGCTATTGATGATAGCGAAGCCTCGGATGCAGGAAGTCCTCGCTTTGAAGCGGATACAGGTACTGAGGTTCTAGCAGCTGCTTCTGATGGGGTCAGTACAGCCCCGTGGAACATGTTGATGTGGAAGAAGTGGAGGAAGAAGACCCTGACGTCCACTTCAAGCGAAAGCACGAAGGTGGATCTCGTAGGAAGAGGGTAGTGAAGAAGCCTCGTCGCTACGCTCCTACTATTATTACAGAGGGCGAATCATCTGCGGTGCCTACTCCTCCTGCTCCATTAGTCCTTAAGCTATCGACCCGTAGGCAGACCGCTGGTAAAGCTGCTCCGGACCCGGGTATGATCAACTTCATTTTTATAATACACTCTTATGTATTCCAGACAGCTCATTGTTTACTTTATGATTCAGGAACTAAGGCGGTGAGAGACCCGAGAGCTGAGGCTGTGGGAGAACAGGGGAACATTATGATCGCCTGTTCACTTATAAAGAAGGCGATGAGGCTAGCTATTTTGCCGTCTCGAAAGAATCTGGAGGGGATGCTGCCGATGTAGGTCCTTCGGGTGCTGGGACTTCAAAAGGAAGTCCCATAGCTTCTAGCTCTTTTGGGTGGACCACCGAGGGTTCTGTGAGTGACGGTGGGCTGGCCGTCCATGTTGACTCCGCCAAAGATTTTCCTATGGAGCCTGAGGGGACTGATGCCGTTGTCGAAAGATTTCAGAGAGAGACTGCGGCCAAGGCAGTCGAGATGATACCATCTTTTGGTAGCATTCTGCTCTTTCGTGAGTAATTTTCTTCTGATATTCATTAAACCTTGTTTAAATAGAATCTTGCTACAGATGTCCGCCTCTTGGTGCATCGACTACGAGAGAGCCAACCAATCTTCCTGAGGGGATCTGGGTGAAGCAAGTACTTCGACCGCAGCGGATGCTGCTGAGCTGGAGGCCTTGTATCACGGTTTGCCCTCCTATCAACTTGAACCGACAAATGGAAGGGGGATTGAGGGAATAATAGTTACGGAACCATCCTCGCTTCCAACTATATCGATAAGTAGGGTGCCATTGGTTTTGCCGGTGCCGCCTATTTTGCCAAGCGCGGAGCTGAAGGTAATTACCAGTCCTACTTCTCCAACATAGGTGGTTGAGCCAACTCTCCTAGAAATAGTCACTAGTCCTATTTCGATTGTGGCTGGTGTACTGGTTTCAATGAGGACTCCTCCGAGATCACCGACGACCCCTCATGTTGCTACAGCCATTGCTTCTATTATTTCCTCCGTAGTTACGCCAGTGAAACCGTGGAAACTCTGTCTTCAGGGCTGCTCATTTGCTGGGAGTAATTAAGGCCGAGAACGAATTCGTGGCTGAGTTAGTCGACAGCTTTTATAAAGGCTTGAAGCGATCCATTGCTTTTGTCTTGAAGGGCTCGACTGCCTCATTTTCTGCTTTAAAGGTGGTCCTCTCCCGAAGCATTGACAGTATCTGAGACTTTGGGGGGATGACCAGGCCGTTACATTGGAGCTTCTGGTGGACAGACTCGAGAGGGATGTGGACGAATGGCGCTGTCTTAGCCATTCAGATCTGGAGTCTTCAGTTAACGAACAGCTTGCGCATCTTGTTGCTCAAATGCATGAAGCTCATCTCGCCGCTCAAGAAGCTGCTAAGGCAATTTCTTCTGATTTGAAATCCTTAGAGATAAGGAAAGTAGAGCTTGGGGATGCCATAGACGCTTCTAGCAGTGCTCTTCTTGATGCTGAGGATAAAATTGAAAAGGCCAAGGAAATAATCAGGAAGGCTAATCTTCTTTTGTCTAAGGCTGAACCAGTGCGTCTTGAAGAGACTGCTCGGCTTGAGCAGCTTAAGGCCTAGAATGACGAAGTCTTGCTGTAGGAGCTAGCACAGAGGGCAACCTTGGTTGAAATTGAAGCTCGCTTGGCCAAGACAGCGAGCTTTAATGAGGCCGAGTTGAGGTCGCAGGCGCTTATCAGGGCTGCTGAAGAGAGGAAGACTAGACTGGCCTCTCTTAAAGAACGATTCAAGTCCTATGAAGTGCCGTCGTAGCTTGTAATCTGTGCATTCATCTATCCCTCTTTTGGAATCAATAAAAAATGATTTTATTTGACTCCCCTGTTGCATTTCCAACTTGTTTTATCTTCTGAATTCTTGCTTTCAAGTTGTATTGCAGCCTTTAAAAGGAAACGGAATAATGATATAACTAATCTAATCAGCGGTGATAAGCCGAGAGAGTTAGTCATATATTTGAGAAAATAGTCCTTACTGGACTAAAAGATGAGACTTGGCTATCTGTCGGTTCAGAGATCGCAATGACGTAACCGATTAAAATGCTACCAAGCTTAAAATTTTGTCATATGATGACAAAGAAATAGTCCTTACCAGACTAAAAGATGAGACTTGGCTATCTGCCGGTTCAGAGGTCGCAATGACGTAAACGATTGAGAAGCCACCGAGCTCAAAATTTGTCATTCAGAGGTGACGAACTGGACATGATGACAAAGAGATAGTCCTTACCGGACTGAAAGATGAGACTTGGCTATCTGTCAGTTCAGAGGTCGCAATGACATAACCGATTGAGAAGCCGCCAAGCTCAAAATTTGTCATTCAGAGGTGACAAACTGGACATGATAACAAAGAGATAGTCCTTACCAGACTGAAAGATGAGACTTGGCTATTTGTCGGTTCAGAGGTCGCAATGACATAACTGATTGAGAAGCCGCCAAGTTCAAAATTTGTATAAGATTTGGAAGGAATTGTCAGAGGTATATTGTTAACGTGACAACCAGAAAAGTCCACTAAAGACTGAGTGGGACTCAGAAAACTCGCTAGGGGGTTAGGAAGTGAATCTCATAAAGATCATATGTCAGAGGTGTAATGTTAATGTGACAAACAGAACTTCGTAGGAATTCGTAAAGCAATTTGTCAGAGGTGTAATATTAACTTGACAAAAAGATATGCCAGAGGTGTAGTGTTAAACATAGCATGAAAAGGTCTTACTTTCACTGAGAAAATTAAGAAGATCACTGTCATAGGTTTAATGTTAACTTAATAGCGAAATGGATACCTGAGGTGTAGTGTTAAACATAGCATGAAAAGATCTCTTTTTCATTGAGAAAATCGAGAAGATCACTGTCATAGGTTTAATGTTAACTTAACAGCGAAATGGATGCCAAAGGTATAGTGTTAAACATAGCATGAAAAGATCTCGTTTTCGCTGAGAAAATCGAGAGGATCACTGTCATAGGTTTAATGTTAACTTAACAGCGAAATGGATGCCAGAGGTGTAGTGTTAAACATAGCATGGAAAGATCTCGTTTTCGCTGAGAAAATCGAGAAGATCACTGTCATAGGTTTATGTTAACTTAACATCGAAATGGATGCGCGGTATGAGCGATTTTGGTCAGAAGTGTAGTATTAACTTGACCGAGAGATTCATTAACTATTAGAGGTGTTTGAACATAGCAGTAATTCGAGTGGATCTGTCGTTCTTTGTATGTGGTCTTACCATTCCATGGATGAGAATTGGTAAGTAATTTTGGACAGGGAATCAAATGGGACAGGTCCCTTAGGATTTTTAGCAATCCTCAGCTGTCAACGGGTTTGATATGCCTTTACCAACTACAGTTTGAGTCGAGCTAGCCATGTTATTCTCCTCAGCATGATGAGTTGTCGAGGACTTATGTTAGGATTAAAGGCCAACATTTTCCTCTACCCTTATCCATGGAATCAAATGGGAACAGGTCCCTTAGGATTTTTAGCAAATCCTCAGCTGTCAACGGGTTTGGTATGCCTTTACCAACTACCGTTTGAGTCGGGCTAGCCATGCTATTCCCCTCAGCATGATGAGTTGTCGAGGACTTATGTTGGGCTTAAAGGCCAACATTTTCCTCTATTCTTAACCATTAAAGGTGTTGGATCATTTGGTTAGTGTATGTGTAACCTTGATTCTTCTTTGAGACAGCCAGTGTACGATCGGCTCTATACTGGTTTACGGTCGTATGATCTCGTTTGGAGGAAGAGAGGGGCAATCCTTTTGCATATCTTGGATTCGAAGGTCTTGATCAGAGGTGTAATGTTAACTTGATCATGAGAAGGATCCTTATCAAGGATAATACTTCTTTAAGAACCTGCCATTGATTGGCATCATGAGTAAATCACCATCTGAAGTCATAAGGCGATATGTTCCGTTTGAATAGACTGTTTCTATTACAAACGGTCCTTCCCATTTGGGCTGAAATTTGCCTTTAATTTTGTGCGTCATGATCATTGGTCGTCTGACGGCTAAAACAAATCTCCTTTCTGGAAGACTCTTTGTTTGACTTTCTTATTAAAGGCTTTTGAGATCCGAGCTTGATACAACTCAATGTGCTGCTGGGCTTGTAACCGCTTCTCATCTAGGGCTTCGAGCTCTTGAAGACGCAACCGATCATTGTCCTCTTATGTGATTAGAGCGACTCGTAATGACGGCATTTGGATTTCTAATGGTATGATTGCTTCACACCCGTATAGCAGGGAAAAAGGCGTATTGCCTGTCGGAGTCCGAACCGTGGTTCGGTAGGCCCAAAGACATTCACTAAGCCTTTCATTCCAATCTCGCTTATTCGAGGAAACGAACTTTTTGAGTAACTTAATGATTGTCTTGTTGAATGCTTCCTCCAAGCCATTAGCAGCGGGATTATAAGCAGTTGAAGCCACATTCTGAATTTGGTACTTATCGCAGAATTCATAGAATACCTGGCTTATGAATTGGGGGCCGTTATCATGGATGATCCGCCTAAGGACACCAAATCGATGGATGACATGGTGTTGACGAAATTAACCACATTAGAAGTTTTAACTTCAACCAGTGGCATAGCTTCTGCCCACTTTGAAAAGTAATCGGTTATTGCCAGGATAAACCGGTAACCTTTTGTCGAAGAGGGCTGATTGGCCCTACGACATCGATTCCCCATGCTTCAAATGGCCATGAAGCAACAGTTGGGTGGAGCAACTCTGGAGGCTGGTGTATAAAGACCTATGAATTTGGCATGATTTACACCTTCGCGCATACTGGATGGCGTCGGCTATCTGGTTGGCCAATGATATCCAAGCCTGTGCAATCGATCTTTAAGTTTTGGATCTGGCTGATGAGCTCCACATATGCCGTCGTGTGCTTCTTTAAGCACTTCCTGTGCCTCTGAATTAGAAAGGCAACGGAGGAGGACAGCGTCATATGAACGACGGTAAAGTGTCTTCAGAGTTGGATCATAGTAAAAACGGAGAGGCCTTCGTCTGATAGATGCCGCTTCTTTAGGATTGTCTGGCAGCAGACCATGTAGAGCATAGTCGATGAAAGGAAATCGCCAATCTCTCGGCTCAAGAGCCGTCGAGATATTATAAACCTCTCTGGTTCTTAACATATATTTAGAGCAGACAAGGTGTCGAGTCGCCACTGTAAGGAGATACTCAGTGTCGACTATTAAGGCTAGCGTTGTTGCTAATGCAGTAAGAGCATCCGCCTTAGTATTCTGAGATCGAGATACGTGCCCGATGTAAAAGCCATCAAACAGATTAGCCATTTCGATGACTGCGTGATAATAAGGCACCAAATCCTCGTGATGGACCTCGTATTCGCCTTTAATCTGATTGATGATCAGTTTTGAATCGCCATAAGCTTCGAGGTAGCGTACCCCCATTTGGTGGGCGAACTGAAGACCAATAAGTAGAGCATTGTATTCTGTCACATTGTTAGAGCATGATTCCGTCAAAGAAAATGCTCTAGGAAGGACAAGATTTTGTGGAGAGATAAACACAACCCCCAAGCCGACAATGATCCTGCCTTTAGGATCTATTCGTGATGCTTCATCGAAGAATACCTGCCAAACTTCATCCTCTGAAGTTACATTGGATTCGAAAACTTCATCTGGAATATCTTCATGAAGTTTTGAGTTTTCCAGAATCGGATGAGCAGCCAAGAACTCTGCAAGGGCCTGGCCTTTAATCGCCTTTTGAGGGATAAAGAGCATGTCCTATTGAGACAAAAGAAGCGCCCACTTAGCTAATCTTGAATTCAATGATCCTGGCTTCGTCATGAGAAGACGCAAGGATTCACTCTGAAAATGACATGTATGGTTTGGCCGACCAAATAATGTCGTGTCTTCTGAACGGCAAAGACAAGAGCTAAGCACTCCTTCTCAATAGGATTATAGCGAGATTCTACCCCTATCAGAGTCCTGCTCAGATAATAATAGCCTATTCGTGATCATTGTCGTCTTTTTGAGCAAGCAAGGCACCAAGAGAATGGTCCATAGCTTTCACATAAAGCAAGAACGGGTTTCCCTGATGTGGGGGCTACTAAGACTGGAGGTTTTGTGAGATATCTCTTGATATCCTCATAAGCTTTCTGACAAGCTTGATCCCATACAAAGAAAACACCCTTTTTCATGAGTCGGGTGAACGGTTGATAGCGACCCGAGAGATTTGCGATGAATCTTCTGATATAAGCCAGTCTACCTTGTAAGCATCTAAGTTCTTTGAGATTCCTAGGTGCATGCATGCTCTGAATGGCTTTGACTTTGTCTGGGTCAAGATGAATTCCTTTCGATGTAACAATAAACCCAAGGAACTTGTCACTCGAAACTCCCAAGAAGGATTTTGTCAGATTCATTTTTAGTTGATGAGCCCGCATTATGTCGAACATCGTTCTCAAGTCACGAAGATGGTCATTCTTATTGCGGCTTTTGATAGCAATGTCGTCGACATAACATTCTACCGTTTTTCAGAGATGATCGTGGAAGATTGTATTCATTGCCCGCTGATAGGTTGCTCCGGCGTTCTTTAGTCCGAAGGGCATCACGGTGTAGCAGTATACCCCCAATGGTGTTAGGAACGAAGTAAGCTTCTCGTCCTCTGGATACATCTAAATCTGATTGTACCCTGAAAAGCCATCCATGAAAGACATTCTTTCGAATCCACAAGTATTGTCAATCATGACATCGGTAATGGGCAGTGGGAATTCATCTTTAGGACAAGCTGTATTAAGATCACGGTAGTTGATGCAGATCCGTATTTTCCCATTCTTCTTAAGGACGGGAACGACATTAGCAACCAAATCTGGATGTTGTTCCTCCCATATGAACTCACATGCAATGAGCTTATGAACTTCGACTTTAATAGCCTCCATAATGTTCGGACGAAACTGACGTTGCTGCTGCTTGACTGGCTTGACGTCAGGTTTGATGTTCAGACGATGCATGGCTACTTGTGGGTCAAGTCCGGGCATGTATTCATAGTTCCATACAAAGACGTCTATATACTCCTTTACGTATTATTAATTCTTCCTTTTCCATAAGTGATAAGCTTTCACTTATAAAGATGGGTTTAGGGCGATCTTGACTACCGAAGTTGACCTGGATCACCTTGTCTTCAGTAGGTGGTTCGCGTTGTTTGAATCGCTTTTCCCATTGGAGATCTAATTGCTGGGCCCATGGTTCCTCATCAGTAGCTTCCGCTGGCTCCAATTGACTACTTGAAGTCATATTAATGGTGAGATTCTCGAATATCATTCCCATACTGACATCTGAGTCTCACTCAGAGGAAGAGACAGAATGTGATGGGATCGGTTTGTCATCCTTGGACTGAACCGTTGCTGGTGGTGTGGGTGTAACGTATCCCAACCCCCTGCGTGTGTTATCATAGTAATTTGCAGGTTTCCCTCTTGGCACAAAGTTGCGCAGCAAACTACGTCTTTCTTTTCCGAAATTCAAGCCTTTCCCATGCTTCAGGTTGTATCCTATTTTCCTCATCATTCGGTGCGCTGGTCGCGCATAATGGAAAATTTGTGGGGTGTCTGAATCTGAACTTAAATCTACGGCTGTAAACCCTCATGGTTGGGCTTTACTGAATATTATTGATAACTGACCTTCTTTGGATGGAGGGATCACTAAAACGGCCCCTTCTATAGATTCCACGGGTGTACCGGATGCACTTGGTTTATGTAAAGGCATGTGCAGAGAGCTATCCGTAACGGATTCAAACAGTCCAACACTCACAGGATAATCAAAGGAAATATTATCATTAATTACCCATTCGCCCTCATCTTCAGAAGGAGTGTTACATTGGGGATTATTAAGACATGCTATAGTCGGTTCACCAATCAAAATGGCTGGCATGTCTGTTTTAGATTCTGAATTCGCCTCATTGTCGCTATCATCATTGTCCGGTAATGATTCTTTTGATGTTTCACCGGTCTCTTGATACAGGAGAGCGTCAGTAAAGTAATTTTTCACCCCTTTGAATGGTTGCTTCTCAGCGAAGACAGTTCGTACTGTTGCATCATCTTCAACATATTTGAAGCACTGGTGCAGAGTGGAGGGAACGATCCAGTTGGCGTGGATCCACGGTCGTCCTAGTAACAAGTTGTACGATGTGTCAGCGTCAATGACATAGCACGTCACTTCTGACTTCAGGCTCCCTATTCGGCAATAGAGTCGAATTTTTCCAAGTGGATGACTACTTCCGGCATTAAAATCGTATATTGTTGTAGTAGTTGCGGACAACCTATATAGTGGTATACCGAGGAAGTAGAGGAGCCTTTTGGGGATGATGCTGAGTGCAGACCCCGAATCAACCTGTACCCTTTCAATGCATGTCGAGCCGATATATCCGGTGTAGTACAAAGGTCGATCGTGCTTGTTATCCTTGAGAAGCATATCTTCCGATGTGAAGGTAATAGAAGGTACCTTTGATTGTACATGATGGCATTCAGGGCAAGAAGACTGAGCGTCATCATTAGGGATTTCTGGCATATATGTCAGGAATAATTCTGAATTGGCCAGTGCATCTCTGAGTGCTTCTCTTGTCTCTTTTGAGAGACGAAGGAGCTCGTGTATGGTAATACGAGCCGGGATATTAGCCAGCTGGGCCAATATGTCAAAACGAAAGGGCATGTCAAGCCCTGGGCCTGAAGGCTTCTTCAGGACGTGATTGAACCGGACTTCCTTTGGCTTCTCCTTTCCCTTGGTTGGGACTGAAGCGGGTGCTGGTATTTGTACTGACGTCGTCTGCTGTTGTGTCTCGTTAGTAGCTTTCTCATACTGTTTTAAGTATGATTTTTCAGATCGAGTACCTGGTGACAGAGGTACATCAGCCTGCGTCGTGCAAGCGTGCTTTTCCCCTTCGAAATCACTCAGAGAAGCTGATGTGAGGTTGCCATCATCTAACAGGATGGAGACGACATTGCAAGATTTTCCCTTCGACTTGGACTTCTTTGAATCCCATTGTTCGTCTTGGACAAGGTTTGGGTGTATCCACATGATTTCCCCTGTCTCCAGTGTCAAGGGAACAAGACCCTTATTCTCTCAAGTTTTAGCTGAAGAATACTTGACTTCCAGCCGTGGTGCAGGGATTGGATAAGTCCCGTCAGGAACTGTGACCTTTGGGGTTTTGCCGAATTCGAGGGTCACCATATTTGTAGTGACTTTCTTTTGCTCTGACTTCAGTGTCAGGACTCCGACATCGATTAAAGCTTGAATTCTGTCCTTAAGGACAAAGCACTTGTCAGTAGGATGATGAATCATCCTGTGAAAGAGAAAATATTTAGGATCGTTCGTGCATCCTATTTCATTAGGACGCCAAGCATATGGCAGCTTCAATTTATTCCCTTTGTGGAGTAAATGGAATATTGTGACCACTTGATCGTCTTTGAAGGAGTACTGTTTCGGTGGAAACTTGGACTCCTGATTATTGAAGCCGCTCTTCTTGGCCTTCGACTGAACATCCCCTGATAATTCGACGGACATAGTCTCTTTGCCTTTGGCTTGAGAAGACTATGCCATGTCACCACGCCATTTATTATTCATACCCCATTTGCCTTTAGGGATGGATGGTTCAAACTTTTTAGCCGATTTTTCGGCTATCTCAGCTTGCTCGACCAGTTCTTTCCAAGTATGGGCTTTGACAGCTCCCATGCGAATTTCAACTTGGTCTAAGAAGTTGTACCTGCACGTCTGTAAGAGCATGGGTAATGACATCCCTGTTAGGCACATCAGAGATAAGTTTCTGAACCGCTCAATGTAGTCACAGACAGATTCGCCCTTCTTCTGCATGGTAGAGAGGAGTTTGTCCATAGTTACCTCGGTATCGTCCTCATAGAAATAAGAAAGAAATCGGGTTTCCAGGTCGATCCACGAATTGACAGAGCCCGAAGGGAGACTTCAGAACCAGTCAAATGCTACCCCTTTAAGGTGCCAATGAACAGTCTGGCCATGATAGCATCATTGTCTATAACATTACCGGTCTGAGACCAGAAATAGTAGATGTGCTGGTTTGGCGAGCTCTTACCATCATACGTATGTAACGTTGGTGGTTTGAACTTTGGTGGGTATGGTACTGAATCCCATTCCAGCGGGTAAGGACGGACTGCCCCTACTTTATTTAACTCATCCCTCTGAGTTAGGGATGCAATTTGAGCTTGGATGCCTTTAAGAACTTCAGCGTCTAAAGAAGAACCCTCCTTTGACTTCTCCGTCCTTGGCTGTTCATTGCTAAGATGTTCTTCCTCATCATGATTACTCTCGGTATCATTGTTATTCCAGTTATTGAGGAGTTGAGCGAGCATATGTTGAATGTTGTCCAAAGCTTCTTGCTGGGTCTTGAAAGTTTGCTCCTGAGCTTCCAACCGTCGACGAAGGTCATCATTACCGTTATCAGCCATATTCACTGATACTCTATCCGTTCATACTGAGCTGACTGTTGCCGAAGAGGCATACTCACTGTCTTCGTCCTTCTCATCCGACCATTGGACTAATCCTTTAATTGATTTTGGTGAGGTTACTGCAGTTGAGGAAGATGGCTGTTCATAACTGTAGGGTATTACAACCCTAGATCTGGTGTTTCGGAAGCACCTTCTTCATATACCAAGACTTCGCCAAGGCCTGGGCTATAATCCGAATCTGGGGAATTGTAGGGAGTGTCGTGCGACGCTCGTCTGCCCCTGCGCAGCTCTCGTCCCCTTCCGATCATGTTAACGGATGCAGAGGGCAGATCTCGCGATATGCTCCTTTTGCGATGTTTTACCGAAGCTTGCACTGACAGTCGATCAAAAACTGATCGTCGGCCTGGAGGAGTGACGGGGATTGGTCCTAACCGGTAATGGACTGAGTGGACTGTCACCAACTGACATCCCACTTGTTGACAACATGAGGAAGAAGTTTGGAAAGATTTCGACTTCCGTTTGTTTGTCAAGAATTCCCGCAAGTCAGACCCAGTCGGGCTTAAGCGGTTTAGCGCAAGGCTCTGTTGGGTTGCGCATAGGACGATGCCCTGTTCCTTTCATCACTTCAGAGGTAGTTAGCACTAAATAGTGCTTTAGCTCTAACTTCGCAGCTAAGAACTTTGGGACTGTCCTTGGGTGCTGAAGCTGCATAAGCACCGCTGTCAACACTTAGGGATGATCCCTTAGCTCCGCTGCGAAGAGCGAGCTTAGTATTTGAAGAACTGGGGAGCGAAGCACGCTGTGGTGCTTTATCCGCTATGTTGCTGCGAAGGCGATTAGCCCTAGATGGTGCTTTGGCTCTTAATTTGCGGCTAAGTGCTTTGGAAATGCCCTCGGGCGCTGAAGCTGCATAAGCACCGCTATCAGCACTTAGGGGCAATCCCTTAGCTTCGCTGCGAAGAGCGAGCTTAGTACCTGAAGAACCAGGGAATGAAGCACACTGTGGTGCTTTGGTTCCAGCTTCACGACTGCGAACATCATGCGTACCCTGAGGTACTGTGTTTGGCACACCATCAGTAGCTTCGCTCATAAGAACGAGGCTAACGCGAGGAGTTACTGCTCCTGAATTAGGCGAAGGCATGGTCGTCGTCGTAACTTCGCGCCTGACAGTCTCGATGAAGCAGGCATGCATCTTACCTTTTTCTTCGCGAGAGAGACGTACTTGTGTCGTAGCTACTTGAGGCTTCATACAGAGCCTTCTGCTTTGGCCTCCACATCTGCTTTGAAAAAGGAGACTTAGGTTCGCAGGGAACCTGATTAGCCACACGCGAGGCTGGAAGGTGTTGGAAGGATTCTGCTTCCGATTTCTGCTCCGAAACCTTAGCCATCGAGACCTTTCTATGCTTTCGTTCATGGAGCATTAGACCACCTCCAGAGAGGAGTTCTTCGAATTTTCCTTGGTCGAAGTGAACGACTAGGTTTTCGAAGGTAACGGGCTGAAGATTCTGACCCTTGCATTGCGGGCCTGCTTCCCTGTTGCGCTAGAAGACTATGGTAGGCTCGCAGAGAGCCTCATCTGTCTTCACAGAGACTTGCTTCGAAGACTTAGCCAGAGGGGCTCTGGCTACACCGGCTTCCTTGAATTTAGAAGTAGACCCGAAGGTCTGTTCATCGCATTGCGACACTTGATTCTCAACAGTGGAGAATTCATTCCCCAGCGGAGTCGCCATCTTGTTTTCCATTGATTTTGCAAAGGGGAAAACTTACAAAAAGAGTCGAGGAGCTAAATTACAAGTAACACAAAAGATTACAAGTAGATCTCCTCTGAGATTCTGGAGAAGTGTGCCGATAAGAGTCTGGTCAGCGCGCGACCACTTTGTCTCTTTGACGATGCGATCGATGGGATTCCCTTCTCGCCTGGTTCAGGGAATCGGAGAACAAAAGGTTGGTAGAACCCTCTTGTTACTTCTCAAACTGCCTCCACTTGGGAATTCCTTCTCGCCTGGTTCCGGAGATTCCTTGAGAGGGAGGAAGAGCTTAGGGTATCAGCACCCTGATTAGAGAAGTAGTTCTCTGAATTCTTAGAAGCAAGAGAATAGATCTCTGTTTAGCCGTCTCTCTCTGTTTTTGAGCCTCTCTCCTTGTTCGTCTCTCTGTGTTATTTATAGGGTGAGTAGGGGTATAATTGTCCCTTGAAAATCTGGAAACAGATTGAGTCAATCTGTTTAAATCTGGAAAGTAGCCTTGCCGCGAGGTTAGAATCAGCTTCTGTGAAGCTAGGAATAGCAGGTAGCGTCGATCTCCTGATCTGTTTAGATTCTTCCCAAATAACTGAAAGATCTCCCCTGATCTTCTTACTTGTTTTAGGAGAGTCAAGCGATTATGGCAAACAATTGCCATATTTGATCTCAGATTTAATCTTGATTAGATTTGATCTTATCTGAAGATTTGATTGGTCAAAGTTGACCATAACAGACCCGCAGCGGAGCTGCCGCATCGAGCTCGCAGCGGAGCTGGAAAGAGCATCTGGCGAAGTCAGAAGAAAGCTTTTCAGCAGAGCTGAATAAACATCTATGGTGAAGCTACCGAACATCCTTCTGCGCGATCGCGTGTGGCTTCGAGCGAAGCTAACCCTGCGGAGTTAACTGAGCACTTCAGGCGAAGCTGTAAGTTAGCTCTCTGATAGAGCTTTAAACAGTTCTAAGGCAAAGTTGGACAAACTTAGCCTCTCAGGTGAGGCTATCCCCTCGGGCTCATGCGATGCTAAGTGTTGAGCTAACCTAGCATCTTAGACCTGCTTAGGTCTTTTTAAAGACAATCTGGGCTTACTATCTGCTTCAATGGATCAGTAGAGTCCAAGTTGCTGATTTGTCCCTCGGAGATGGGTACAGAACTGGTCGTCAACTTGTCTGTCACTTGTCTTTTGTAAATGTCAACAAGTTTAGACATTGTTCAGGCCAGTCAGGAATCTTGTCTTTTTTAGAGTGTCAACAAACACAACCTCCACTATCACCTCTCACTAATGGGATACCAATACAATCACCTCTCACTAGAGGGATATCACAAATCAAGGAGGGTTTACAACTTGGTGGTCTCTTTCAACCACAAATCAATTTTCTCACAAAAATAAGATCCTATAGATAGGATAGATAGATAATCTCAAGTGTGAGAAATAAAGAGTTTGAAAATCAAAAACACAAAGAAAAACTCTTGAGAAAACTTCTAGAATAGGTATAGAATGAAGATAAAAAATAATCCCAAAGACTTCTCCTTTTCTCGATTTTTCCAACCCTTTAAACAAATAAAGATAAAATCTTTTGGCTCTAAAAATTCTTTTTAAAACTTGTATTAAAATACTTAAGAAGATGAAAATTTTGCTCTCTTAAAAACTTGTTCAAAACCAACTCAAATGGGGGTATTTATAGCCCCATATGAAATCTTCCCGTTGGCAGCTGGAAAGGGCTGAAATGACTGGCCGATCGACCGGCCAACGGTCACATTTTTGACCGTTGAGCCTACCTTTCGACCAGCTCGGTCGACCGAGACTGGATACAGAGAGCAGAGCTCTCTGCCGGTCGACCAGCTCGGTCGACCGGCTCGGTCGACCGGGGCCATTTCCAGAGAGCAGAGCTCTCTGGACGGTCGACCGGCCCACCAGCTCAAGCTGGCGTGCACGTCATTCGATCGCACCAGTCGATCGACTACTGCTATAGTCAATCGGTCCGGTCGGCCGGCAGACAGCCAGTCTAGCCATTATAGGACTTAAAAACTTAGATTTTTATCTTTAATTAAATCTCAAAAAACACATAAATTTCACAAAAATCAGTTCTTATATTATCTTTGAAATACAAATATGTGTGACAAAGATTCAACACATATTTCAAATAATTTGAACCATTTTTGTGTTCTTGAAAATTTGCCTTAAACCAAAAACTGTATTTTCCAAAACTTGAATTTTTGAAATGGAAATCCGATTTTTTCAAAACATATGTAAATACAAAAACATGATATTTAAACAACTTTGAAGTATATTGTATATGGATAGAATCCAATATACATGTAAAGAATTATATCTATATTTTTGACATTAAACCAAAAATAAGTTTTGTTTAAATACAAAACTCCAAACTCATGAAGTAGACTATCAAAATAAGTTTTTCTAAGTATATGAAGCATAGATGTATATAGATCAAATCTATGTATATTGTGAACTTGAGCATATCACACTATCTAATCTTTACAATGATCTAAACCAAATCTTAAACTAAACAAACCGATATCTTCTTGTCTCCAAGCCGACTCGATCAAAACGCGATCCAACGAGCTTGATTCCAACCGAGTGCTAGATGTGAACTTGACGCTCGAGCTCTTGAATCACCATGTGAAAGCTCCAAAATACCTTTGTTGAAGCTAATCACCTAGTAATATCTTGGTTAAATATCTGAAACTAAATATCACAAGATTATTAGTAAACTATAACTACATGAGTTAATCATCATCAAAACTAGAGTGAAGGGCCTCTGGGCCAACAAATTACTCGTAAATGAGACTTTTTCTTTTCTTCTTTTTCTCAAAACCAAAACCAAATCAAATTTGCCCTTTCAAATCTCCAGCACTTCCTAACTTTACTTACACATCAACACCACACATACACCTTCACCCTCTCTAACTCCTACATCTATCCTTCCTCTAGATCTCTAGACTACCTAACTCCGCTCACACATCAACACCACATATACACCATCATCCTCTTTACCTAACTCTTGCATTTACCCTCTTTCGAAACTCAAAACTCCCTCATACATCTAATCTTCCATCCACATTTGTAACTCCTACTCCCAATTCGTGACTCCCTCCCCATCCTTCTGCTCCAAACCCCTAGAGACACCACTATTCTTATTGTAGTCTCTATTAACCACATCTACCTCGAGATGACCATCTGTGAGCAAACGACAAGACTAGAAAAAAATTGAAACTTTTTGAGGTAAGATTTAAGATAAAATTTTAGGTAATTTTGAATTTAAAGGAGATTGGTAGATAGAAGAAGAAAAAGAAAGAGAACGAAGAACGTAGGAGAAGGAAGAAAAATTTGGGATTGGGACAATTTGGGTTATGTTAGAATGAAAAAGAGAGAAAAGTATAGCAGATAAAACAATCTTAATCTATCCAAAACCTATCTAGATGAGTAGCCTTTTTAAAGACATGAAAGATTTAGAGGGTCAATTGACAATTCAATGATGCAAGAGTAAATTTCTAAATAGAGAAGATTTGGGAGTTATATTTAAAAAACCCAAGAATTTTATGCATAGTAAACTATACACATCACCTTTAAATGGACTTTTGGGTTGAACAAGAATGGTTGTGAACCCCAAAATCTTTGTATTTTCTGAACCCCAAAATCTTTGTATTTTCTAATAACCTTTCAACATCCTTAAATTTTGTAAAATAATGCCAAAATGATTAAAATGCTTTAAAAAATGAATTGAAAGCAGTGACAAAAAGAATATTGGAAGTGAGAGTATTTCAGTTATTTTGAAGGTTATTTGACCAATCTTAAAGATTATTGAGGGTTATTTGGAAATATAAAGAATTTTTTAGGGTTATGTGGAAAAAAATAATTCTAAATAAAGCCTACTATATTTTGTGTTTTTTTAAATAAAAGTAAGTGAGTAGCAAATATAAAAGATGGCAGATAATCTAAAGGGCCGATCCACCTATTAACATGGCCTCCTTGTTGTGAACTCCTTGTAATAAATAATCAAGTGGCTCAAAAAATCGTTTACCCATCCATTCAAAAATCGTTAACATGCATGTTGAAGGTTGCAGTGCAGGAAATTCACACCACTGCCACCCCCCCCCCCCCCCCCCACACACCTCACACACACAAAAACCCCACCCAAAAAAAAAAAAAAAAAAAAAAACAAGCCCACCCCTGACCCCTACATATACGTGTCTGATTCAGATATGATCGGTTATTATACATATCCGATTGCATCCCTACCAGAGTGTACATGTTTTACTTTTTATGGAAATATGAAAGGTAGAGAGAACCAGAAAATTGTCAGTGTGATTTTTGGCAGGGTACCAGCAAGTTTGCGCACTACCCAGCTAAAACACACAGTAGCAATTTTGAGTCTTCTAAATTTTCCAGATACTAACAACTTAATGTCTGGTTATAATATTTTGCTTTGGTTGAGATAATCAAATGAACTAAACCCATGTGCATCATTTACGAAAAATGATAAAACTAAATAAGAAAACATGAATAATTTTCTCTGTTTCTAGTATTTAGAAATGCATCTTTCCAGTTTTCATCTAATAGTTACCTCTTTCTTCTTGTTGGAGGTCTTGCGTTCAGGCACAAGGGTGAGGATTACAATGAAGGGGATGAAGTTCAGCAACCATCCAGGCTATAACATAGTGTTATCATCTGTATGACTGATTAGTCCCCTGCAGACATTGTCAGATTAGGATGAAGGGGATGGAGTTCAGGAACCATCCAGTTTATTATGACATTACATTGTAGGCTAGCAAGTCATGATTGAGTGTGGGTAATTGGCCAAGGCACATTCTAAGAGCATCATAGGCGACCTTGCAATTTGCACCTGTCAATGCCAGTACCCTAGACATAGGCATGTAGTCAAAGCACAGAAAATTTAAGAATTCAGTAGAATCTCTTGTGTTTTTTGATTTTTGATATTTGCACAGGCCTTAGATAGACGGCAAATGAAACTTAAGCATAACTTCTTCTATTATTTGCTAGGAAAATGCAAGTGCCATGCACATGAAACTATACCACTGCATTTTCTCAATAGGAGTTTTCTTTGTCAAATTTGCGCAAGATGGAGTTATGCATATCTTCCTTCATCATTTACTAGAAAACTGCAACTGCCATGCAAATGAAAATGTAATGCTACATTTTTTCCACTAGAATTTTCTTTCTCAAATTTGACTAGCATATAACTTATAAGTCAATGTTAATGAATGTTTGAGAATTTTTTTTAGAATAGCAATGTTGATGGGGACATTGAGACAACATTATTTTGATTTTGAGTCTGAATTTGTATTTTTCATTTTATTGAGTCGAGTGAATTTTTTTTATTTAGTAATCATATTTTTCTCTTTTTAGTCCCACATGGACTATATGGAGAAAAGTCAATAGTTGTAAGTCTATTTAAAGACTCCAATGCTTTCAATAAAAAGGAGGCAGACGAGAATTTGAGAAAAAAATTATTTTGAGAGTTTTTCCCTTAAGGGGCGTGTTGCCCATGGCGGGGTGTGAAACCCTAACTGTGAAGCCGAGCGTGCGACGTGAGGTCAAAATCGATGAGTGTGCGGCGTGAAGCGACATGAGGTCCGTGGAGGTGGAAGGCCTTATCATTTATCCCTTAGGTAATCATGAGTCATCTACTATTCTTTCATCTCTCAATTTTTTTCAAAATCCGTAGATGCCCTCCCCTGTTTCACATCAATTTGGTATCAGAGCATGGTTAAGAAAAAATAATGAGTGATGAAATTAAAATTGTAATATAAGTTTCTTGTGAAAAGATTCCTGATTTGAAGTCGGTACAATTTTATTTAAATCATTGATTGTTTCTTTCTTTCATCTCTTTTGTCAAACAATCTTATTCATTTTTTTTCACAAATTCAAGAAAAATACATATTACAATATCTTTTCAATCTCCTCGTTATCTCTTATCTTATTTTTTCAAATTCTACCTCTTTTCTCAAATCTCATTCTAAATCTTTTCTTCACTTCAAAATCCCAATTTTTCAAAACCTATCCGTTTACAAACCCTCGCCTTTTCCACAAAACTAGTTATCTCTTATTTTTTTATCTCTTGATCTCAATTCAAATCAATCAACAAAAATTATTTACAAGCTAAAAAAGAAAGAGCCACAATAACCTCCTTAACGGTCAAATATCTCAACAATCTCCTCCACAACAACCTCCTCAACAGCCAAAGATCTCACAATCTCCTTCATAACAACCTCCTCAAAAATCAAAGATGTCAACAACCTCTCCAGCAACCACATCTGCAACAACATCTGCAGCAAGATCAACAACACTTTCAGATCCAGATCCAGATCCAATGTTGAGCCACTATTGCCTCATGCATACTCAACAGGGTTGAGTTCTTCCCACCCGACGAGAATGATGGGGACATCGAGACAACATTATTTTGATTTTGAGTCTGAGTTTGTATTTTTCATTTTATTGAGTCGAGTGAATTTTTTTATTTAGTAATCATGTTTTTCTCTTTTTAGTCCCATATCGACTATATGGAGAAAAAGTCAATAGCTGTAAGTCTATTTAAAGACTCCAATGCTTTCAATAAAAAGGGGGCAGATGAGAATTTGAGAAAAAAATTATTTTGAGAGTTTTTCCCTTAAGGAGGGTGTTGCCCATGGCGGGGTGTGAAACCCTAGCTGTGAAGCCGAGCGTGCGGCGTGAAGTGGCGTGAGGTCAAGATCGATGAGTGTGCGGCGTGAAGCAGCATGAGGTCCGTGGAGGTGGAAGGCCTTATCACTTATCCCTTAGGTAATCATGAGTCATCTACTATTTTTTTCATCTCTTAATTTTTTTCAAAATCCGTAGACCCCTCCCCTGTTCCACATCAAATGTACTTTAAACAAAGCAATAGTTAAAATTGAGAAATAAGGGTTTGTCAAGTAATACTAGGACACTACAAATTTCCCTTAGGTCAACCTAACTCCATGAATCATAAGTCACATCCCATTAGTGGAATATGAAAACTCAATGCTGTCCTTTTCATTTGTAATTTTCTATCTAATATCAAATTTTCATACTTATCAAACTTTTCATACATCAGTCTGACACCCATCAATCTTGAGTCAAATCACATATGCGAAGATGGAAACATAAACACAGCTTATATTCAAATGAAAACATAAAATAGCAAAGGCGCATTAATAATGCGGTATCATATGCAAATGGAGAGATATCAATGAGGAATGTGAAAGAGATTTAAGAATAACCATTTTGATATCAGTAGTACTATTTGCACAAATAATATTGAATATCAGATTTAAATTCTAAGGGGTCTTAATGCAAAAGGTATGCATGTGAATTATAAAGTGTGTCAATATAAATACAAAAGTTGGTAACTTGGCATTGTTTCTGATACATGACAAAAACCTTAGGAGGTTGTGCACTGTGCATTTTTGTAATAGAGATAGGAATAAGTATTCACAATAAGATGAACATGGAGAAATACCTTTTGCTATGTATTTATAACCCCTAAAAATTCAAAATATCAAAACGTGAAAAACACACTGAAATAGATAGCAACCAAGAATGAGTTACCTCATGACAAAGTGCAGTAGAAGGACCAAAGCATGGATGAAGAGCAGCAAAAGAACAAAGGAGAGCAAACTTTCATGTCTACCATGCCAAGCCCAAAATTATTCCCAAAGCCAAATATTTCATCTAACATACATCTTTATACAATAATAGTAGATAATAGATGCCATATTCTTCAAGCCGAAAACTAAAAAGTGCTTTGTATTACAGCAGAATTAAGGAATTATGCCATAATAATTTCCACACTCAGTTTTTGTCCCTCCTAGCCCTCTTCAGATTAGCCAGTGTCAAAAACACTGCCACATATAACTGATCATAAATATTGTCAAAGAATCGAAAATAGGCATACCTCCATGTTTTCTTGAACAATAAGACACCACATGCGGCCCAAAATCCCACCACAAATCCCAGACCCATGCCGAGGTATAACCATACCATTTCATCGCCATCATTATCCTCGTACCCTTCGTTACCCTCTCCATTTGTGTTATTGCTTGAGCAGTTCTTTGAAAGAGGAGGCCCACAAAGATCAACATTGCCAGCATAAATTGATGGATCATTCAGAGTCTGGAGCTGATTTCCAGATGGAATATTTCCTGACAGATGGTTGTAGGACAAGTTCAAGTAGCTTAAGGAAGACAAATTCGACAAGCTGAGAGGAATGTTGCCAGATAGTTCGTTTCTTGAAAAGTCAAGTGATTCTAGTGCTTGCAGTCTGCCTATCGTTTCTGGAATTTTTCCTTCTAACTGATTTGAAGACAAGTTTAAGTTCATCAATCCAATAAGATCTCCAATTTCATCAGGAATCTCTCCTCTGAGACGATTGTCTGCTAAGTCAATACTTGTCACTAAATAGCCATTCTTTGTGTACTTAAGCTTTCCCCCTTTATAAACACGAAGAAGCTATAACAATAGTTAATTGTGACTATAAGACCTATGTCCATGCCGAGAACATTAGGTGCGCTATGTTTTGTTGTAGAAGCCATTGAACAGAGATTGCCTAAGTGATAAGGTATTGCTCCAGAGAGATTATTTTCTGCAAGGTCCAAAACTTGAAGACTTTGAAGCTGCATCAGCTGTGGAGGAATGCTCCCAGAGAACATATTTGATCGTAGGAGGAGGTAAGACAAATCCTGAAAGCTTTCTCCTAACCATGTTGGTATATTTCCATGAAGTTTATTTTGGCTGAGATCGAGGAAATGTAAATCTATACAGCTTCGCAAAGAAGTTGGGAGCATTCCTGAGAGATTATTACTACTCAGCCCCAAAGCTACGAGCCCAGTTAAAGAACCCAATGAGCTAGGAATTATGCCTGAGAGGTGGTTGCGGCCTAAATTTATATATCCAATGGATTCTGTTGGCCATTCAATGGGGATCTCTCCTGAGAAATTATTGTCTGACAGATCAAGGAAGAACAAGCGACTGACTTTTCTCCAGGATGATTGCATACTAGAATTAAAAAGATTTTTTGAAAGATTTAGGACCTCTAAATCTGGAGATTCAATGCTCGGAAGTGGTCCTGATAAAAAGTTGTCGGAGAGGTCTAAAGTAGCAATATTATTTGACAAACTTGGAGGTAATGGACCTTCAAACAAATTGGAAGCCAAATAGACTATACCCGCCCCTCCAAACTCCAGAAATTCTGGCAACTTGCCGCTGATCTGATTATTGGAGAGGTCCAAGGCACTGAAGGAAGGAGGGAAATAATTCCAGAACCATTCAGGAACTGTACCTGAAATCCCTGAGCTAGACAAGTCCAGCACAGAAACTTTCTTTAGATGTTGAAGCCAAGTCGGAAAAAGGGGCCCCACCAAACACGAGCCCAATCCGAGACCTTCGAGTTGAAAAGGAGGAGCCCAACTTTCGTCCAGAGAAATGGTCAAGGAGTTAATAGACAAGTCCAACCAATTTAATCTTGTCAGATTTGCAAAATGAGCTTCGGTTACAACCCCTTGAAGGAATTCGAACTCAAATCAAGATGAGTTAACTGCAACAACTTTCCGATCTCTGCTGGTATAGGGCCTTCTAGTTGATTATTGGAGAGATCAAGAGTGTATAAATTCACCATTTGTTCTAGCCTTTTTGTCAATTTGCCACTAAACTTGTTATAAGATATCTGCAATATCTGTAGCCTCTGTTGGGTGCAGTTTGAGAGCCCCTCCACCAATTCATCAATCTCTCCACTGAATTCGTTGGAAGACAAATCTAGAGTATTCAAATTACAGAGGTTTTGTATTGTACTTGGTATCATACCATAGATAATTATACTCAAGATTCAGATTGGTGAGGCTGCTAATATTCCCTAACCACTGGGGTAAGGTAGAATTGAAATTGTTGACTGAAAGGTCTAGGACTTCAAGAGAGATTAAGTTACCAATAGTATCAGGAAATGGACCATAGAAATAATTACCCACAAGATTCAGATTGGTGAGGCTGCTAATATTCCCTAACCACTGGGGTAAGGTAGAATTGAAATTGTTGCCTGAAAGGTGTAGGGTGTCTAGGGCGGAGAAGTTAATATGGGGAAGATGGCTGGGAATGAAGTGAAGTCCACAAAACTCAAGTTTCAGGGAAGTAAGAGAAGGAAGCATATTAACCATGTGTAGCCAATCTACGGCTGCACTTAGGTTCACATTGGTCAAGTCAAGGTATTTAAGAGAAGTGAGAGGCCGGACCCACCTGAGGTTATTGGCATGCAAAAATTCAGCATGTAGTATTGATGAAGGTCCAGATAGAGAAGGTGAGAGAGGTTCCCAAGTTGAGGCGGTACCTGTCCTGTGAATCCTGCTTTAGAGAGATTTAGATATCTCAAGTTCTCAAAGGAACCAAAGAATTCTGGAATAGGGGTTCCAGTGAAGTTGTTCAGGCTGAGATCAAGGCGACGCAAATGTTTTAAATTGAGTAAAGATGGACTGAATTCTCCACTCAAATCACCCCACCGGCTATCAGTGTCGTCGTTGGCGTTAGAGCTGCGGAGGTTTAGTCCCACGACGTGGCCGGTTTTATTGTTGCATGCAACTCCCTGCCATCTGCAACAGTCCTCACCCTGCCATGATGACAAGATGTTTCGAGGATCGTTGAGGCCTCTTTTGAAGGTGAGAAGGGCTGTTCTCTCACTTTCTATGCAGCTTTCTTTCTGATTCTCTGAGTACAGGCAAGGAAATATGAATTGGATAATTAAGAGCTGAAGCACTGTTGAAATGGAAAGGCGCCAAAATATTTCTTTCTTGGCCATTTTGTTTCAGAAGACGGAAAAGGTAAGCAAACAAGTGGTGATTGATACCTGCTTGAGTTACGAGCCAGCTGAAATTTATAGGAGCTGGGAGGCTAAGTCTTCGTCAACTAATGGTTTACCTGTCAGTCATCTGCAAACGAATTTCTCCACTAACTGATGTCTGTGTACACACGGTTATAAGTTTTATGCATTTCTCTGTGGATGCTTAGGCTTTTCCCTTTTATCTAATAAAATAATTTGTTCAATAAAGATAACTTTAGTCACTAGCAAATTTGCATTATTCAAATAGTTTGCAAATTATTTGCTGGCCTTTAATAAAAAGATTACAAGTCTTATCTTAAAAAAAAAAAAAGAATTGAAAAGAAAAGAAAAAGAATTAACAAATCTCATTGTCATGCTTTAGTATTTAATTTTCATAATCATATAATCCTACATTAATATTTAACTTTTCATTTAACTTTTCATAATTATACATTTTAATGTTTCATTGTTGTATGATTAGGACAGAGGGATTGTATGATTAGGCGCCAAATCAGTACTGAAATAAACCTGCAGCTGAGAAATTCTTGCTTGGCCAAATTGTTCAGTTCAGCTCACGCCAGAAATCTCATAGAAAGCTAGGGACTAGCAGTGCTCTTGATGTGTGATATCAATTTTTTTTTTAGCTAGTAAACTATAACACGACGGGATTCACCGGCGACTATCGGGACCTGACCTGTAACGCCCCGATCCCAAGGATACGGAGACGTTATGGCGACGTACATACGCGAAGTGAAAACACACTCACGAGTACGTTAAGCCTAAGTACAAGACAGGGCCTCCATATACACAAGAGTTCCAGCAGGAAATAAGTACAAGAATACCTGCAGAAAGGGGTTAGTGATCATAACAGATATAAATACAGGAATAAAGGAGATAACAGAAACAAAGCACAAAGATACCTATGAAGGAATCCCGATGGTAAAGTCTACTATGTGAATCCAATGAACTAGCTGCCCGAACGATAACTCGGATCTCCAACCTGGGCACGCAAACCCAGGGTCGTCAGAAAGCGACCTAGTGAGTGGTAAAATGAAGGAGGAGGTAGTAATATATACAATAGTAATACAAGCACGATACATATATATAATACATGATGTTGTACTAGTGATACCATATAATAAGTATATAAGAAGCAGTAGAAAATATAATCATGTCATATTTTAATACCAGCACTACCTAGCATGTTATAATCGGGTCATGTCTACAGTAATAACTACAGTTGTATAGTGATGATGTGACGAACATAAACGTGTAGATGAAGTATGCAACATAACCATACTACGGTGTAGTGTCTAGTCAGCATATAGGCAATGCAAAACAGAATATATGCAATGCATCGTATACATGTGCATGAGTAGTATGTCACCACAGAAAGCGTAATATGTACCAGGTAAAGTAACGATCATACAGGTAACATGATAGCGGATAAATGATCAGGAACAGTAACAAGTACAACTATACAATAGTAAACATGTATCAGGCAAGTCATGTTCTTTATACAATAGTAGCAATCAGTACCACCTGGTATTTTAATCAATCTCTTCCAGTGTCCCATACCACTGACAGTTCATACTGGAGCCCGCACTCCAGTCGAACCCATCCGAACATGGCATACGGGTACCATTATCCAAATGAGAGAGTGACCAAATAATAAGTGTTCCCAACGTCACTATTTTGTATACTGTTTTATTATGTTAATTGGAAACCCATGGTCGAGGAGTTCTTATCGGGTTGGTGTATCCCGTGCATACCCGGGATCACGGCCTTAAACAAATCCCTGGCTGCTGAGACCAGGGCCCTCCGCTAAGAGGGGAACAATAATCAAGTAACGGGAGCTCATGGAGCAATTAATAGGTAGCACTACCGTCCCCTGCAGTGGGAGAACAATATGGATCCGGTACATCACCCGATAAGATCTAATCAACCGTCAAGTCTCCCCCATACCCAAGTTAGCTTTATGATCTGATATGTCAAGTATACAATGTAACAAGAACAAATACAGTACATGATACGGGTACCATGATAACTGGACCTGAGCTCTGTTGATAGCATAGAACAATATAACGGGAAACAGGAACAATATAACGGGAAACAGGAACAATAGATATGGAATTCCACATATCGCATATCAACAGCTCTCATGTCCAGTAACGGGAATATCCATATCAGTAACAGGAAACAATCATATAACATGAATACGGTAACATGTAATACATGTAATATGAACGGGAATCCATATGACAAGAATAAAGAAACCATACATGCATGTGTAACAAGAATATAGAAACATGACATGCATGTGTAACAGTAATATGTAAACATGACATAACGGTAACAATAATAGGAAATGCGGTAGTCCGTGCATTGGTCTATCCGTGTACCAGTGGAACATCTATGTGTAGCAATAATCTGTGTAATATCTCTGTGATAGTGCATGTAATAACAGTGATCAGTGCATCCATGTAACGAGGATATCAATCTAACATAACGGTATCCAGTGTACTAGTGTATCTGTATATCAGTAGGTCACAAACGTATTGTTGGCCCAAAGGCCCATCACTCTAGTTTTGATGATGATCAACTCATGTAGTTATGTTTACTAATGATCTTGTGTTTAATTAGTGACAAATTCATTATCAAGATCTTAGTAGGTGCATAGCTCAACAAAGGATAAAATGTCAAGATTTGGAGCTAGCGCGGTGTGATCCAAGGAGCTTTTGGATCAAGCTTGGACCAAGTCAAGAAGATGAGAAGCCTTCAAGTGAAGACTTCAAGAAGATGAAGACTTGTGTCTAGGTATAAGATTTTGTTTTAGTTAAAAATATAAAGGATAGAGTAGTTGGTGGATTGCTCAAGTATATATATCACACACACACTCTTGATAGAAATGTTTTAGAAAAGATTTTTCATTTGACAAAGAAAAGGTTTTTCATTTGACAAAATACATGTCTTGGTTTTTGGTGTTTCCTATATACATATCTTTCAAAACCAAATTTAGTGCTTTATGTCAAAAACATAGATATTTCACCATGATTGTGTAGTGGATCATATCCATACACACTATGCTTTAAAAGTTGATTAAATATCTTGTTTTTGTATTTGATGAAGTTTTGGAAAAACAAGTTTTTGGAAAAATCAAGTTTGGAAAAACACCATGTTAGTTTTGAACCAATATTTCCAACTTACAAAAATAGTCCAAATCTTTTGTAACATGCCTTGATTTTGTGCAAGCATGTTTGTATATCAAAGTATATTGGTAAAACTATTTTTGTAGAATTTCTATGTATTTATGGGATTTTATTTGAGCCAAAAAAGACTATCTTCTAAATCCCAGTTTTCCTGTTCTGACTTCAGCAAGTCGACTATACAGTCGACTAATCCTGAAGTCGGTCGACCGGGTCGGTCGACCGACGTGCACGGACGTGCACGTTTGTCCTGGCAGGATGCCGGGCGACCGGGGCGGTCGACCGGAACTGAGAGTAGTGCTCTCTGTTCTTTTGGGTCGACCGGGCGGTCGACCGGAGGCTCCAACGGTCGGATTTTTGACCGTTGGCGGTCGACCGGGCGGTCGACCGGCAGGCCTGTCAGAACCCCAACGGCTAGTTTTTGACAGCCTATAAATTTGGGGGTTTGGTCATTGTTTTGAGCTAAGATTTTCAAGTGGGTTTTCACCAGTTTTCCTGAACTATTTAGAGGATTTTCCTCCACTTGATTTAGAGCAAATATTTCCAATCAAAAGGGGAGTTTATCAAGAGAATGTTTAAAGTGATTCTTTGAGTTTTCCTCCACCATTCTCTTCCTTGTTTTTCTCACACAAACACTCCATTGATTATTCAATCCTTAGGAGTGTTGTAGTGAGAGCTTTTATTGGTTGTCAAAGTGTTTAGATCACCAAGAGATCATTTCTTGTACTTTGAGGAGGCGGACGTGTGTTTCCGCGTTGTTTCGGGTTCGGGTGCGAACTTTGTGTTTGAGGTGCGGCCTCGGCGAGCTAGTGAGCTTGCGGTGTGTACGGGACTAGAGAGTCCGAGGGCTTGTAGGTGTTGCGGCACCGAGGAGAGATCCATTGGGATCTTGCTTAGTGGAAATCCTTCGTGTGTCGAAGGCGGGGATGTAGAGCAAGTGTGCTCGAACCTCGAAACATACCCTTGTGTTTGCGATTGCTTACTCTCTCTCTCTTTGTCTCTTTTATATCTTGCATGCTTTATTGTCTATCTTTATATACTTGATATATTCATTGTGCTCATATTGTATACTTGCTTGGGTTTGTTGACTAACACTTGTATTCAACCAAGAGAGCCAACGCGGCACCTTAACCCATTCAAGGGGAATCTAGAGGAGTTTGTCCAGAGCCCTTCACGGGGAATTCGGCAACACTCTTTTGTCATACGTGGTGTTTAGTGTAAAAGTTTTAATTAGGTCATATTTGTTTTTAGCTTCCGCATTATTTTGCATAATTTACCATTAAGTGACCATTAGATTAGCCTTCACCTATTCACCCCCCTCTAGGTGAACCTTCAATTGGTATCAGAGCTTGGTACTCTGATTTGGGTCTAACAACCTAGAGTTAAAGATCCTCATTTTAGGCTAATAACAATATTTGTACACACACCATGGACTTCATGTCACCACCCACCTTTGACATTCTTAACATCCAAATTTGGAAGGTTAAGATGTCTTTGTACCTCAAAGCCTTAGGTTTTCATGTATATCTTGCCACTACTAATAATGCATATTGTTTAGATGGTAAGAATTTTGAGGCTAACTCAAAAGCCCTTAATGCTTTAAAGTCTACCCTAGATGATGTTTATTTATCTAGAGTTGCTAATATTGATTCGGCTTTTGTAGTTTGGAATACCTTGATCTCCATTGGCGAAAATGATTAATACTATGCGGGGAGTGATTCAGACGTTGGAAGCGACCCTTCCAATGTGTGCTACATGGTCCAAGGGGACAACCCCCTTGAGGTAACTACCGAATCCGAGGATGAGGATAATAACATGTCATATGATGAGCTATCTACTTTTTGTCAACTATTGCTTGAGAAATATGACATGATTAAAAAGGAAAATAAAAATTTGAAAAAGAAAGTTGATTGCATGCATATAGAACAAGATTCTTTTAAATCTAACATTGCATGTTTAGAAAAAGAAAATAAAGTTTTAAAAAATAAAAATGTTTCCCTTATGTCTAAATTATATGATTTGTGTGAAGGGAACACTATTTTGAAAGATAAAATTATTTTGGTGGAAACTCAAAAGGAAATTGCTTTTCAAGAAAATAACTCTTTAAAAAGAAAAATTTGTGAAAAAGAAAAAGATTTTGTTTCACAAAAGAAAAAGAAAAATGATTCTTTATCTCATCATGCTTTTCATGCCACCACTAATGAGATTAAAGATTTGAAAAATAAAATAGATAGTTTGAGCTCTAATTTGAGCACTTGTGCATTCAATCATACTAGATTGGAGTCTATGTTTTCAAAGAAACAAACTCCATCCATTCATGCACATCATCATGCTTATGTTGCACACCATGATCATACATACTCACATAAGCATACTAAGGTGTACACATGTACACATTGTGGCCGCAAAGGCCATTTAGCAAAATTTTGTTATGACAAGTTGCATGTTTTAAATTTTGCTAATAAAAATGTTTGGGTGCCTTACAAAGCTAACCCCCAAGGACCCAAGAAAAAATGGGTACCAAAACCCCCACCCCATGTTTTTGATGTAGGTGAGGGATCTCTCAAGACGTGAGAGATTTGGTGCCTTGATGGTGGATGCACTTGGACTTGATGGACACATATATAGATGCATCGCTATCAAGAAGTTTTGGTGGGATGACCATCATGTTTGGAGCTTTGGAGTTGGTAACACTAAACTCCCATTTTATTTTTGTACATGCTTCTTCATTTGTGAAATCATATTGCATGTTCATGTTTAGTTTCATGTGTTTTTGTGCTTCATGTGGTATGAACTAGTTTAAATGTAGATTTTTATCAATGCTTGCATATATACATGTACAAATAGTGAGTTACATTTGATTTATATATGTTTGCACTTCATGCTCATTTGTACCCACTTTATGCACATGTATAGGCTAGTTTTGATGATTCTTTCATTTATACATGTTTTGCCAATTTTCATGTTTTTACTTCATGTATATGTATTTTTAATTCAAATCTAATAAATATACATGTATACCCGTGAGTCTCTTGCCTTCATGCAAATACATTTGATAGACTCTTTTATGTTTGGGATATGTATGTGTATTGATAGTTTTGGATAAATCATACATATACCATGAAGATTAGTGTTTTAATAAAAAATAATTTTTCATGTTTTTGTTTTGTTAAAAATGTGACTTATGATCTTTTTGAGCTTCAATGTCTACTTTCATGAAAATGCTATTTACATAACCTTTGAACACTCATCTTTTACTTTTCAAGATAATTTTTGAGCTTTATGGACTATGAGTGCTTGAACTTTTATGTATTTAGTATGATTCATGAAATACATATGCTTTGATTTCATGTTTTTGAAGGATCTTTAACTAGTTTTTCAAAAATTATTTTAACTAGTTATTGTTCCTCATTTGGTAGTGATTTTCAATGCTAAAATATTTTCAAATTTATTTTTGAAAACCCCTACCATCGATGGGAGGATGGATGGGCGATTATGCCTTGTATGCTTCATTGAAAATCTTCTATCTTGAGCATATGTAGGGTGGTAGGTTATGAGTTATACACTTGATCTTATTGTTATGTTTATTGGTATCTTTGAATCGTTTCAATTGGTATCAATATGAACTTATTTTGTATATACTCATATTTTGATCATATGTATGTATACTTTCAAATTCAAATTATATCAATTTCTATTGGTATTCTCTTTTCATACATATATGTGTTATTTGTGCTTAGTTAAAATTGTCTTACATATTTAAAGCACAATGTATATGCTAAGCTTAATTCAACTTTCAATTGGTAATTTTTAAAGCTCATGCAATATGTTTTCAAAATTGATATCAAAATAAAAAAAAATATGTTGATTTGATATCTCAAAATGTGTTTTATTAAGAAAGTTTAGAATTTTAAAGAAATATTCAGAATTTTTGATTTGTATTTCTTATATGCAAGGAGAGCTTAACATCTCTCTTACATATAGATTCATGTTGAGTATATTATAAATTGAGAAGCTTGACAACTCTTCTTTATATGATATACGTGTGTAGGGGGAGCTTCACATCTCCTCTTATGCATTACATAATATGTGTTATGTGAGTTAGGGCTTGTCATCCCTTCTTCATGTAATGCATATGTGTAAGGAAGTTAACTTAGCGTCTTCCTCTTCATGAATGTATATCGCATATAAATCCTTATTGATTGATTTATATTACCCCTTCTTGATCTCTTTGTTTTTGACAAAAAGGGGGAGAAAAAAAATTTGTTTGATTTGATTTCACTTTGAACCCTTTGTTGATGATTGAAAAAAAGGGGGAGAAAGATTTTGATTTATATGCATGTTTTGTGAAAAAGGATTGTTTATGTTTTGTGAAAAAGGATTGTTTATGCATATATGTTTTGTTTTGCAAATAGGAGAAAAAGAATTTGATTTGTTTTATGCTTGATTAGCATGTTTACTCCTATATTTGCATACATGTTTATGTGCCTCATTGCATATTTATTTTGTTTATTTGAGATGCATGAGTTAAAGGGGAGCTTCTTTGAAGCTTTACTTTAATCCATGCATATATAACTTCATGAGTTTTGTCATCATCAAAAAGGGGGAGATTGTTGGCCCAAAGGCCCATCACTCTAGTTTTGATGATGATCAACTCATGTAGTTATGTTTACTAATGATCTTGTGTTTAATTAGTGACAGATTCATTATCAAGATCTTAGTAGGTGCATAGCTCAACAAAGGATAAAATGTCAAGATTTGGAGCTAGCGCGGTGTGATCCAAGGAGCTTTTGGATCAAGCTTGGACCAAGTCAAGAAGATGAGAAGCCTTCAAGTGAAGACTTCAAGAAGATGAAGACTTGTGTGTAGGTATAAGATTTTGTTTTAGTTAAAAATGTAAAGGATAGAGTAGTTAGTGGATTGCTCAAGTATATATATCACACACACACTCTTGATAGAAATGTTTTAGAAAAGATTTTTCATTTGACAAAGAAAAGGTTTTTCATTTGACAAAATACATGTCTTGGTTTTTGGTGTTTCCTATATACATATCTTTCAAAACCAAGTTTAGTGCTTTATGTCAAAAACATAGATATTTTACCATGATTGTGTAGTGGATCATATCCATACACACTATGCTTTAAAAGTTGATTAAATATCTTGTTTTTGTATTTGATGAAGTTTTGGAAAAACAAGTTTTTGGAAAAATCAAGTTTGGAAAAACACCATGTTAGTTTTGAACCAATATTTCCAACTTACAAAAATAGTCCAAATCTTTTGTAACATGCCTTGATTTTGTGCAAGCATGTTTGTATATCAAAGTATATTGGTAAAACTATTTTTGTAGAATTTTTATGTATTTATGGGATTTTATTTGAGCCAAAAAGACTATCTTCTAAATCCCAGTTTTCCTGTTTTGACTTCAGCAAGTCGACTATACAGTCGACTAATCCTGAAGTCGGTCGACCGGGTCGGTCGACCGACGTGCACGGACGTGCACGTTTGTCCTGGTAGGATGCCGGGAGACTGGGGCGGTCGACCGGAACTGAGAGCAGTGCTCTCTGTTCTTTTGGGTCGACCGGGCGGTCGACCGGAGGCTCTAACGGTCGAATTTTTGACCGTTGGCGGTCGACCGGCGGTCGACCGGCAGGCCTGTCAGAACCCCAACGGCTAGTTTTTGACAGCCTATAAATTTGGGGGTTTGGTCATTGTTTTGAGCTAAGATTTTCAAGTGGGTTTTCACCAGTTTTCCTGAACTATTTAGAGGATTTTCCTCCACTTGATTTAGAGCAAATATTTCCAATCAAAAGGGGAGTTTATCAAGAGAATGTTTAAAGTGATTCTTTGAGTTTTCCTCCACCATTCTCTTTCTTATTTTTCTCACACAAACACTTGAGCATCCATTGATTATTCAATCCTTAGGAGTGTTGTAGTGAGAGCTTTTATTGGTGATCAAAGTGTTTAGATCACCAAGAGATCATTTCTTGTACTTTGAGGAGGCAAACGTGTGTGTCCGCGTTGTTTCGGGTTCGGGTGCGAACTCCGTGTTTGAGGTGCGGCCTCGGCGAGCTAGTGAGCTTGTGGTGTGTACGGGACTAGAGAGTCCGAGGGCTTGTAGGTGTTGCGGCACCGAGGAGAGATCCATTGGGATCTTGCTTAGTGGAAATCCTTCGTGTGTCGAAGGCGGGGATGTAGAGCAAGTGTGCTCGAACCTCGAAACATACCCTTGTGTTTGCGATTGCTTACTCTCTCTCTTTGTCTCTTTTATATCTTGCATGCTTTATTCTCTATCTTTATATGCTTGATATATTCATTGTGCTCATATTGTATACTTGCTTGGGTTTGTTGACTAACACTTGTATTCAACCAAGAGAGCCAACGCGGCACCTCAACCCATTCAAGGGGAATCTAGAGGAGTTTGTCCAGAGCCCTTCACGGGGAATTCGGCAACACTCTTTGGTTATACGTGGTGTTTAGTGTAAAAGTTTTAATTAGGTCATATTTGTTTTTAGCTTCCGCATTATTTTGCATAATTTACCATTAAGTGACCATTAGATTAGCCTTCACCTATTCACCCCCCTCTAGGTGAACCTTCACGTATGTAATGGTGAGACGTGTACATGAAATTACATGAAAGTTACATGAAATACCGATATCCCGTGTAACCGATATCTACATGCACTACGGTGCTTAGTGTACTAGTGGGTCGGTAAGGGTGACAGTGGAATAGTGACAAGATCCCGTATAAAGTGTTTCTTTAATTGACCATCTAGCTTAGTGTCTATGTTTACTCACATCGTATACAGATTCTTATTACAAACCATGGTGTTTCTCGAGTTAAGTTACTCATTTAACAGTGCTAGTGCTTAACCCATAATTACGGTTTCATAACGAAAGTTCAACATGAATAAATAAATATAATTTAGAAAAGGAAAACACTCACAAACTAGCCATGGGAAGGTAGCTCTCTTTCCCACGATCGCAACGGATCCAGAATCGTCCAAATCGGAGTCCCGATGCTCCAGATATCGCCCGAATACTAAATCATAACAAAAAGGGTTAAATATGTAAATAAAAATAATTCAAATGCAATTAATAAAATGACTCAGGGGGTTTTCTGCAATTTTACCTTTATTGGGTTTCGGAGCGGGTTCGGGCTGTTAACGGGTCGGGTTTGGATCCACGACCCAAACTCATAACTTAACTTAATGGGTAGTGGGTAACCGGGTTTAAAGGGGTTATGGGTTACAGCCCAACCCAATAAGGGGTTTAATGGGTTTGGGTTTTACCCAAACCCATTAGAGAAGCAACAGCAGCAGCAGCAACAGCTTACTGCTGCTGTGCTCGGGTGCGGGCCGGCCGGCCTGCCGGCGGCGGCGGTTCGGGCGCCGACCGAGAGGGGAGTGAGAGAGAGAGAGGGTGAGGGAGAGAGGAAAAGAAAGAGAAAGAGGGGAAGAGTTTTACAGTAAAAGAAAAAGAAGGAGAAGAAAGGGAAGGAAGGGGGCGGCGGTTGGGCTGGCAGGGCTGGGGCGCGACCGCGTCGGGCGGGGGTGCGGCGACGGTGGCGCTGGGTGGCCGGCGTGGGTGGGGTTGGGCGGCAGACGGCGGTGGCGTGGGGTGTGGGAGGCGGTGATGGGTAGAGAGAGAGAGAGGTTTAGAGAGGGAAAGGTGAGAGAGAGAGGAGGAAGGGGGTTTTGAGAGAGTGAAAGAGAGAGAGAGTGGGAGATTTAAGGGAGAGAGAGAAATGGCGGTGGATGGGTTAGGCGGTGGGAAGTCTCCAGAGAAGGGAAGAAAGGAGAAGAAAAGAAAGGAAAAAGAAAGATAAAAAAATAATATTTTATTATTATAATATTGGCCCAATATTCGACGAGCTTCGAACGGTGCCTAAAAATTATAAAAAATAGAGAATATTATCCTAAGACGTAATATGAAAAAGGTTTAAAGAAATTCTGTCTGGTTTGCAATTAAAAATCCTGAAAGATGTCGCCGGTATTGGGCGACACCGGTTCCACCCGATTTTTGATAAATTCAGAAAAATTCCCAAAAATACCCTAGCGTCGATAATACGATTCTAAGACTCATGGTGAAAGCGGAGTCTTAAAATACAACGTCGTTTGTGAAATAAAAATCGGAATGCCAATTATCGGTATCGGTCGACACCGACTACAAAGATTTTCCAAAATAATCCAGAAAAATTCCAGAAAATCCTGAAAAATCTAAAATATTAGAAAATAATATTTGAAACTGAAATCGTCTAAATCTAACTACCAAAAAGGTCAAATCAATATTATACGTCGTATCGCGTACCGATACTGTGATACGTACATCAGGGAGCAGGGGGTTACATTTCTCCCCACCTTACAAAAAATTTCATCCTCGAAATTTCCATTCAGGTGGGAGAACAACATTTCCAACCCCAAAGCCTAAATGTTACGGGTCCACGACACTTCCGCTGCGCCACTCTGATATCTATAAGGAACTCGGGATGGAGAAGTATTGCAGTGAACTAGCACTAACGGATTGGAAGCAATAAGATACAAAGAAAGCGAGGAAGAAATCGGATATTCTGGTTGACAACTGTAAGGAAGGAATACAAAAGAGTCAAGGAATGAATTGTCAAGGACATGATATTCTTGTACTCGTCGCTGGAATCCCCAAATTCAGATACAGATGAGTTATAATCTGGATCTGATTGTACTGATAGTACGAGCCCGAGCATGGACCTAGGTGGTTACCCACACCAGGTGTAAACCTAGGCTCTGATACCACTATGTAACGCCCCGATCCCAAGGATACGGAGACGTTATGGCGACGTACATACGCGAGGTGAAAACACACTCACGAGTACGTTAAGCCTCAGTAAAGGAAAGGGCCTCCATATACACAAGAGTTCCAGCAGGAAATAAGTACAAGAATACCTGCAGAAAGGGGTTAGTGATCATAACAGATATAAATACAGGAATAAAGGAGATAACAGGAACAAAGCACAAAGATACCTATGAAGGAATCCCGATGGTAAAGTCTACTATGTGAATCTAATGAACTAGCTGCCCGAACGATAACTCGGATCTCCAACCTGGGCACGCAAACCCAGGGTCGTCAGAAAGCGATCTAGTGAGTGGTAATATGAAGGAGGAGGTAGTAATATATACAATAGTAATACAAGCACGATACATATATATAATACATGATGTTGTACTAGTGATATCATATAATAAGTATATAAGAAGCAGTAAAAAATATAATCATGTCATATTTTAATACCAGCACTACCTAGCATGTTATCATCGGGTCATGTCTACAGTAATAACTACAGTTGTATAGTGATGATGTGACGAACATAAACGTGTAGATGAAGTATGCAACATAATCATACTACGGTGTGGTGTCTAGGCAGCATATAGGCAATGCAAAACAGAATATATGCAATGCATCGTATACATGTGCATGAGTAGTATGTCACCACAGAAAGCGTAACATGTACCAGGTAAAGTAACGAGCATACAGGTAACATGATAGCGGATAAATGATCAGGAACAGTAACAAGTACAACTATACAATAGTAAACATGTATCAGGCAAGTCATGTTCTTTATACAATAGTAGCAATCAGTACCACCTGGTATTTTAATCAATCTCTTCCAGTGTCCCATACCACTGGCAGTTCATACCGGAGCCCGCACTCCAGTCGAACCCATCCGGACATGGCATACGGGTACCATTATCCAAACGAGAGAGTGACCAAATAATAAGTGTTCCCGACGTCACTATTGTGTATACTGTTTTATTATGTTAATTGGAAACCCATGGTCGAGGAGTTCTTATTGGGTAGGTGTATCCCGTGCATACTCGGGATCACGGCCTTAAACAAACCCCTGGCTGCTGAGACCAGGGCCCTCCGCTAAGAGGGGAACAATAATCAAGTAACGGGAGCTCATGGAGCAATTGGTAGGTAGCACTACCGTCCCCTGCAGTGGGAGAACAATATGGATCCAGTACATCACCCGATAAGATCTAATCAACCGTCAAGTCTCCCCCATACCCAAGTTAGCTTTATGATCTGATATGTCAAGTATACAATGTAACAAGAACAAATACAGTACTTGATACGAGTACCATGATAACTGGACCTGAGCTCTGTTGATAGCATAGAACAATATAACGGGAAACGGGAACAATATAACGGGAAACAGGAACAATAGATGTGGAATTCCACATATCGCATATCAACAGCTCTCATGTCCAGTAACGGGAATATCCATATCAGTAACAGGAAACAATCATATAACATGAATACGGTAACATGGAATACATGTAATATGAACGGGAATCCATATGACAAGAATAAAGAAACCATACATGCATGTGTAACAGGAATATGGAAACATGACATGCATGTGTAACAGTGATATGTAAACATGACATAACGGTAACAATAATAGGAAATACGGTAGTCCGTGCATTGGTCTATCCGTGTACCAGTGGAACATCTATGTGTAGCAATAATCTGTGTAATATCTCTGTGATAGTGCATGTAATAACAGTGATCAGTGCATCCATGTAACGAGGATATCAATCTAACATAACGGTATCCAGTGTACTAGTGTATCCGTATATCAGTAGGTCACAAACTTATGTAATGGTGAGACGTGTACATGAAACTACATGAAAGCTACATGAAGTACCGATATCCCGTGTAACCGATATCTACATGCACTACGGTGCTTAGTGTACCAGTGGGTCGGTAAGGGTGACAGTGGAATGTGACAAGATCCCGTATAATGAAGTACGCGTGTCTTGGTGTACATGTAGCAGTAGTGTGTAACCATAATAGTTATCCATGCAGTGACAGTATCTAGTGTTTCTTTAATTGACCATCTATCTTAGTGTCTATGTTTACTCACATCGTATACAGATTCTTATTACAAACCATGGTGTTTCTCGAGTTAAGTTACTCATTTAACAGTGCTAGTGCTTAACCCATAATTACGGTTTCATAACGAAAATTCAACATGAATAAATAAATATAATTTAGAAAAGGAAAACACTCACAAACTAGCCATGGGAAGGTAGCTCTCTTTCCCACGATCGCAACGGATCCAGAATCGTCCAAATCGGAGTCCCGATGCTCCAGATATCGCCCGAATACTAAATCATAACAAAAAGGGTTAAATATGTAAATAAAAATAATTCAAATGCAATTAATAAAATGACTCAGGGGGTTTTCTGCAATTTTACCTTTATTGGGTTTCGGAGCGGGTTCGGGCTGTTAACGGGTCGGGTTTGGATCCACGACCCAAACTCATAACTTAACTTAATGGGTAGTGGGTAACCGGGTTTAAAGGGTTATGGGTTACAGCCCAACCCAATAAGGGGTTTAATGGGTTTGAGTTTTACCCCAACCCATTAGAGAAGCAACAGCAGCAGCAGCAACAGCTTACTGCTGCTGTGCTCGGGTGCGGGCCGGCCGCCTGCCGGCGGCGGTCCCGGCCGGCGGCGGCGGTTCGGGCGCCGACCGAGAGGGGAGTGAGAGAGAGAGGGTGAGGGAGAGAGGAAAAGAAAGAGAAAGAGGGGAAGAGATTTACAGTAAAAGAAAAATAAGGAGAAGAAAGGGAAGGAAGGGGGCGGCGGTTGGGCTGGCCGGGCTGGGGCGCGACCGCGTCGGGCGGGGGTGCGGCGACGGTGGCGCTGGGTGGCCGGCGTGGGTGGGGTTGGGCGGCAGACGGCGGTGGCGTGGGGTGTGGGAGGCGGTGATGGGTAGAGAGAGAGAGAGGTTTAGAGAGAGAAAGGTGAGAGAGAGAGAGGAGGAAGGGGGTTTTGAGAGAGTGAAAGAGAGAGAGAGAGTGGGAGATTTAAGGGAGAGAGAGAAATGGCGGTGGATGGGTTAGGCGGTGGGAAGTCTCCAGAGAAGGGAAGAAAGGAGAAGAAAAGAAAGGAAAAAGAAAGATAAAAAAATAATATTTTATTATTATAATATTGGCCCAATATTCGACGAGCTCCGAACGGTGCCTAAAAATTACAAAAAATAGAGAATATTATCCTAAGACGTAATATGAAAACAATTTGAAGAAATTCTATCTGATTTGCAAATTAAAAATCCTAGAAGATGTTGCCGGTATTGGGCGACACTGGTTCCGCCCGATTTTCGATAAATTCAGAAAAATCTCCAAAAATACCCTAGTGTCGGTAATACGATTCTAAGGCACATAGTGAAAGCGGAGTCTTAAAATACAACGTCATTTGTGAAATAAAAATCGGAATGCCGATTATCGGTATCGGTCGACACCGACTACAAAGATTTTCCAAAATAATCTAGAAAAATTTCAGAAAATCCTAAAAAATCTAAAATATTAGAAAATAATATTTAAAATTGAAATCGTTTAAATCTAACTATCAGAAAGGTCAAATCAATATTATACGTCGTATCGCGTACCGATACTGTGATACGTACATCAGGGAGCAGGGGGTTACATGACCGGAGCCACGTCGTGACCAGAAATACTAGAAGAATATATCCGTACATGGCAAGGCTCAAATCGATAACCTATGAGTGAGTGAAGCTCTTAAGCGCCCAAGGCTAATCAGTGGGCTACTTGCGGGGGATTAGTGTGATATCAATTGACACTGAACAAAATAATGTTGGGGACATGGTTCAGTGTATGAACAGTCAATGCCTTTTTCTGTTGTCAATATCAGCTTTGTTACTGTCAGTGTCTTCCACTGGGGTGTAGTTTATTGTGAACTATTTTTCTTCTTGCTTTCTTGTATTGTATATGCTATCATTGGACTCAATTACGTTATGTCGGTCATAGTCCAATCAATGACTTCTTTATGTCTCTTAAGAATTATTTTAAGATTCTCTTCTTACCCGTCAATCAAATGGGATGCAATTATGACGGAAAAAGTCTCACCTAGATAGACGTACTTAAGATGCGTATGTAAATCTTTCAGCTCTAAGGAAGGGGAATGCTCAATGGAAGGAGGAATCAAGATTATTGGCTCCACATTTGGTGAAATAAGATTTGATGTCCAATTCAGAGCAGACTCGACAATCTGGTAGAGGTTAAAGTCATCAGACTCTAAGTTGAAGTCACAATCAATTTCTAGTTCCCGCTATTCTCTATGCTCGTTTGTTAAGTTCTCAATGAGGTTGACTTTAAATGTTTGATCCTCAACATCACGGGGTTGCTTTTTTAGGTTGAAGACATTGACTTCTCTAGTAATGTCTCCAAAAGTTAATCTCATAAACCTATTTTTACAGTTGATAATAGCATTGGCAGTAGTAAGGAATGGGTGCCCTAAGATAACGGGCCTTGGAGCCCTAAGATTGAACACAGGTTGTGTCTTAAGAACAATGAAATCAACAGGATAGATAAACTCCCTAATGAAGACATTAGATATGTGTTTATAATTACTTACCTAGCAGAATGCTTTTTATGTGAGGCCTGACACGAATTAATGAGTTCATGACCTCTGGTCATCTTCACACAAGGAGACACAGAGAGAATGAGACCGTCACTAGTCTTCTCTCCCTTTTTCTTACATCTCCTCTTTTTATTCCCCGGCTATGCGCCAACTGATAGAATATTTAAGTATTAATTAGTAGCTAGAATTAAATATAAATATTTGTTTTTTTCTCTGACTCTTTTATTTAACAAAGGTTGTAACCCGATTTTAAACTGAAACTCTCATAAACCAATTTTCTATCTCTCCGCTTTGGAGCCAACCCTTATCCATTTTCATGTCCAAATACTAAAAATAAACAGTTTGTTTGATTGTAATCAACCAACTTCTAGTGGATGTACATTTTGGAGGGATGAAGCTACCCCTTTCTCCCCTGACCCCCTCTCTATTTTTCTATAAATATTATCCTTTAATATAATTATTTATCAATACATATAATAATTACTAATAAACAAATATCTAACTTTAAATGAATTAGTAATAATTAGGAAAAGAAATTATTCTATTATTTATAGTGGTATTAATAAAAAAGATAGACTTGTGTCGTTATGGAAGGATTCGAGCCCGAATCCTTCCCACTCAAATTCCAATATCCGACATTCAAATACAAGATCCTGTAATACCCCGTTTTCGGAATACGTACTTAGTTGCGTATTCAGCTTTTCGATCGTATTTTTCGATTTACTTCCCGTATTTGACCGATTTTAATTTTAAATATCATTTTCCAATATATTAGATTTTATATGATTTTCTGGAATTTTTCGGAATTTAATTGAATTTCTTCAAAACCGGTGTCGACCAGTGTTGCTGATCGATTCCCGAATTTTTATTTTCCAAACAGTTAGGAATTTCTAGAAAGTCCTTTAGACTTTATTTCTTAGAATCATATTTCTTATCTAAATACTTTTTCTGAGAATTTTATGAATTTATGAAAATTCTTTCGGAGTCGGTAGGTAACTGATTCCGGGATTTTTAATTTAAAAACTATAAAGTATTTCTTCAAACGGATTTCACTATAGGTCTTCATATATTATTATTGATTTTTGGTAAAAATTACGAGTCGTTCCGAGATACTCGAATTTCGGACGATTTCGGTATTTTCCGAAATGTTTTCCGCATACATGACTTAAACCTAGGAATCCGTGTTTCCAATATTTTCATTTTTCAAGACTAAGAAAATATCTTCATTTATAAATTCTTTTCTTTTTCCTTTATCTTATTTTCCTTTCCTTCCTTCACAAGCCACTAGATTTCCAATTTTTCCAAAATTCCAACAATTCCAATTTTCCAACAAAAATCCCAACTTCCACACTCTTCTACCATTAATGCCCTCATTCTCTCTCTCTCCCATGGCCGGCCACCATTGGCTAGGGGAGACACCTCATCTCCCCTATTTACACAAAACCCCCTCTTTTCTACATTATTTCGCCTCCTTTACAAAATCAAACCCTATATAATCTCTTCCTTTACAATTCTTTTCTCTTTTCTTCACTTCAACAAGATTTTAGCCTTCACAATTCCCTTCTCCATCTCAAACTCAAACCCTAACTCCAAAGCAACACCTAGGTCTTCATCTCCATCCCAAGCAACCATCACTACCTTGGATTTGGATCGCATCTCACTTCGTCGGAAGTATCGCCAAGGAACTAGTTGGTGATATTGTCGACAACGACCTTTTCGGGACGCGTAGAACTTTCAATTAACGTTCGTTGTGAGTATTTTTACTCACCAAGACTTGTAAACTCCTTACTTGTGTAGACATTTCATGAACATTTGTACCATCAAAATCATGTTTTTAAACCATCAAATACAACCATCAGAAATTCTGTTTTATACTCTGTTTTCCCCACGATTAGTCGACTTGACCTAGGGACCAGTCGACTAACCCACCTCAGTTGAAACGTAACCTTTTCTGATTTCACAGTTTTAGTCGACTAGACCAAATTACCAGTCGACTAGATACCCCTAGTCGACTACTCTCTTGACCCTAGTCGACTAACCTTTTCTTGAACCAGAAACCCCAACTCTCGGCTCCAGTCGACTTAGCTTAGATATTAGTCGACTTGAGACCACTAGTCGACTAACCATTTTCACCCTAGCCGACTAATATTTCCTGAAATAAATCCCAACTCTCTGTATCACAGATTTAGTCGACTTAAGTATCTGTTAGTCGACTTGTAGTTCACTGTTAGTCGACTACCCATTCCACCTAGTCGACTAACTATTCCTGAAACAGAATTCCAACTCTCTGGAACCCAGTTTTAGTCGACTCATCCAGACTATTAGTCGACTTAAGACCCCTATTAGTCGACTAACCTTTCCACCTAGTCGACTAATTCTGACTGTTTGACTTAGTTGATTTCTTTTCTGAATTTGGATCTTATCATTGTTTCATGTGTTATATATTATCCTTGCTTATACTTCATAACTGGTATTACATGACCTATTACTGGATGAATGTTATCTCTTACTACTTCATGACTTGTTAAATAGTGAATATCACCTTTTATCATGCTATCTCTTAAACCAAGCATGATGCACTTGACTTTGTATAAAATGGACCAACTTACACATGGGTCGGGGGAAACATGCGGATATCGATATGTGTTCGTGTTTACAGTGGTATTAGGTACATTGTACAATTATATTTCCGATCTGACCTGAGGGCCTCCAGGGGACCGAGGGGAGTGCTTGCTCCCTCTTCCTGATACCATCATGATAAAGGGCATACATAAGTCCTCCTGATAGGCCTTGCGGCTGGTTCCGTCACCAAGCAACGGAACACCCTGGACCGTGGTCCCGGGCATGCACGGGACCCACTGTAAACATAGTTCGTTGATACCCCCGCTGTTTCCAATAACAACCTTGAATTACTAGGATATGGATCTATGTGCGCTGGGACGCTGGGTCACATAGCTAAATATCACAGTAAGACAAGTAATAATAATAATAATAATAGACTTTAATTGTGGATCTATTGTATTCTGATCTTATCTGTTATGTTTTCATTACTTGTTAGTCGCTGTTCTTTATTACTGTTCCATCTTCCTTGTTCATGTCCCTTAGCCCTTTGGCTATAGCCTGTTCATTTTTGGGAGGTCCTGACTCCCTTGGATTTGTATGTTCAAGTTCAGAAGCTTGGATCGAAGTGGAGCCATCCACAGAGGATCAAGCTTATCTTAGTGAGCAGGCGGACTAGTTCCAGCCTCCTGTGCCAGACCCCTCATTTTTGACTCACGGGATCTTCTTTCCACTCGTGAGCTTTTGTATACATACTGTATATTGTTCTTTTGGACTTGGTTGTGATAAATGACACTTGTATAGTGTAACAGTTTATCATATACTGTGTAACTTTGTATATGTACTTTCATGTTGGCATATGTATGATTACCACGCTCTGTCGTGTACTCTGATCTTTGTTGTACTTTTATGCTTAGCGTATATACGTGGGGGCACTTTCTGACCTACGTATATACGTCGCAGTGACGTCCCCGTATCTGTGGAATCGGGGCGTTACAGGTTGGTATCAGAGCCTAGGCTCTCACATCTAAAGTACAATCAAGCAGCAAATTACTAAAATTTGCTAATGCCAACTACAATGTACAAAGTTATTGAGTCCTTCTTGATTCCTTCCCTTGTGTCCTAAACTCCTCCCATTTTTTCCAAATTCCAGTTTCCTTTTATCAACTCAGTATGGAGAGAAGGACGGGTCGTAACCACTCTGGGCAATCATCGAATGGACCCACGGGAGAGAATGTGGACATTCTGAGGGTCATTCAAACAATGATGGAGAACCAGCAGCAACAGACGGAACTTCTCCGGCAAGAGTTGACAGCTCCAAAGGAACAGAGGCCGGGGAATATATCGGATTTCAGAAGACTGCAGCCAGCCATATTCACGGGTGAAGAGAAGCCCTTGGATGCTGAGCAATGGCTGACAGACACCACAGATTTGCTGAATGCAGCCAGAGTACCAAAGGAGAACCAAGTTGAGGTCGCCAAGATTCAGTTGAAAGATGTAGCTAGAACTTGGTGGCTAGCTGAGGAGGCCAGATTGGAGAAGCCTGTCACCTGGGACACGTTCTCCAAGAGTTTTTACGGTAGATTCTTCCCAGCTACTGCTCAGAAGGACATGGAAGAGCAGTTCATTAGACTTCAGCAGTGGAATAAGTCCGTGGATGAGTATGCCGCGGAGTTTCTCAGACTTAGCCGCTTTGCTCCGTATATGGTGACGGATGAGGAGAAGCGGGCAAGCAGATTCCAGCAGGGCCTGCAGATGGACATACAGGTCTTCTTGATGCCCCAGCAGCTGAAGACTTATTCAGAAGTTCTCACCATAGCTCGAGAAGTGGAGCGTGGACTAGAGAAGAAGAAGGTGAACCAGATGAGGAACCAGGCCATGAAGAGGCCGTTTCCACCAATGGGAAGAGGAGGCCCATACAGAGCAGCAAAAGTTCAGGCAAGGCAACCATTCAGACCAGCTCCTTTCCAGATGACTCAACCAGGTCCTATCTGCAACTTTTGCCAGAAACCAGGACATTCGCAGCAGAATTGCCGTAGGGCAAATGGGTTGTGCTTGGTGTGTGGTTCCCGAGACCATTCCATAGAGGCTTGTCCACACCGGAGAATGGGGATAGCCAATCAGACTTTGCCGGCACTTCAAGGACCGAATGGACAGAGGGCATTTCCAGGACCACTTGGGCAGAGGAACCAGGGACCAGTGATGAAGAGAGCTCTTCCCACTCCTCCACAGCAATCTTTTCGCCCAGTCCAGAGAGGAGCTAGGACTGCAGCAGGGCGTGGAAGGGGACAAGCATATAACTTGACAGCAGAAGAGGCTGAGACTTCTGAGGGAGTGATAACAGGTAACATCAGAGTACATTCACAACCTGTTTTAGCCCTCTTCGATTCAGGTGCATCCCACTGTTATATCTCCGAGCATTTTGTGGCATTGCATTCTCTACCTGTTAGATCTTTAGACCACAAATGGGAGATTAGTACAGGGAATGGGGTAGTCATATCTTCTAGAGTTTGTACTGATTGTCCAGTAGAACTTTGTGATAAGACCTTGGCCATAGATATGCTCGTACTAGACACCAAAGGGTACGACGTAATCTTAGGCATGACCTGGCTCAGTCAGTACTATGCAGTAATTGACTGTAGGGAGAAGAAGATTAATTTCAGAATCCCTCTTCAACCTGAATTCCAATTTAGTGGAGAGGTGAAGTCTACCAAGGGAAAGACTCGGATGACTACTTCGGAGATTCAGAAGGGAGTACCGGTGTGGGATGAATTCCCAGGAGTGTTTGCTGAGATTTCAGGACTACCACCGGAAAGGATGATTGAGTTCTCCATTGATACAATTCCAGGAGCAGCTCCTATATCCAAGGCTCCGTACAGGATGGCACCCACAGAGTTAGAGATTCTGAAGAAGCAACTGCAGGAATACTCAGACAAGGGATTGATTCGGCCAAGTGCTTCACCATGGGGAGCTCCAGTATTATTGGCAAACAAGAAGGATGGTGGTAAGAGACTTTGTATTGATTATAGGGAATTGAACAAGGTAACCATCAAGAACAAGTATCCCTTACCCAGGATTGATGATCTGTTTGATCAGCTTCATGGAGCCCGAGTGTTCTCTAAATTGGATTTACAATCGGGTTACCATCAGCTAAGGGTGAAGAAGGAGGATATTCCAAAGACGGCATTCAGGACCCGTTATGGCCACTATGAGTTTCTAGTTATGCCTTTCGGAGTCACCAATGCCCCTGCAGTTTTCATGGACTTGATGAACAGAGTGTTCTCGCCCTATTTGGATCAGTTCGTTGTTGTTTTTATTGATGACATCTTGATCTATTCAAAGAACAACAGGGAGCATGCAGAACACTTGAGGATTGTATTGCAGACTCTCCAGCAGGAGCAGCTTCATGCTAAGAGGAGTAAGTGTGATTTCTGGTTGGACAGTATAGCCTTCCTTGGACACATGGTTTCAGCAGAAGGGATTTCAGTTGACCCCAGCAAAGTCCAGGCAGTGAAAGATTGGCCAATTCCAAGGACGGTGACTGAGATTAAGAGTTTTCTTGGACTAGCCGGATATTACAGACGCTTTGTCCAAGATTTCTCTAGGATTGCAGCCCCGTTGACCAGGCTCACCCGGAAAGGGGAAAGGTACATATGGACAGAGGAGTGTACTGCAGCATTTGAGCAATTGAAGCAGAGACTCATTTCAGCTCCAATCTTGAGGACTCCCTCAGGAAGAGGAGGGATGGTCATATTCAGTGATGCATCAGGAAAAGGCCTGGGATGTGTACTAATGCAACATGATCATGTCATAGCATATGCATCTAGGCAACTGAAGACTCATGAGCGGAATTACCCAACTCATGACTTGGAGTTAGCAGCTGTTATCTTTGCCTTGAAGATCTGGAGGCACTATCTTCTGGGAGACAAAGTGTTGATATACACGGATCACAAGAGCCTCAAGTATATCTTCTCACAGAAAGAGTTGAACATGAGGCAGAGGAGATGGCTTGAACTGATGGCGGACTATGATATTGACTTGCAATATCATCCTGGCAAGGTCAATACAGTACCAGATGCACTGAGCAGGATGCCAGAGAATAGAGTACTAGCCCAACTTACTCAGCAGAAGGAGTTGATTCAAGACTTCATCAGATTGGACTTGATGTTGGTTCGAGGAGCTGAGAGGGCAGGACAGTTCATGACTTTGCAGATTCAGTCATCATTGATAGATGAGATAAGGAAGCTCAAAAGGAAGATCCCAGATTACTGAAATTCAGAGCTCAGGTAGAGGCTGGATTGAGGACTGATATCTGTATTCATCCAGATGGTGCATTATATTTTGGAGGCAGACTTTGTGTTCCCCAAGGAGAAGTTCGACAGAAGATCCTAGCAGAAGCTCACAGTTCAGCCTATTCCATACACCCAGGGGGAACCAAGATGTATCAGGACATCAAGAAGCAGTTTTGGTGGAATGCTATGAAAAGGGAGATAGCCCAGTATGTAGCCAAGTGCTTGGTGTGCCAGCAGATAAAGATAGAGCATCAAAGGACAGCTGGACTTCTGCAACCTTTGCCGATACCCGAATGGAAGTGGGAGCACATCACTATGGATTTTGTCACGGCATTACCTCGTAGTCCCAAGGGTAATAATGCTGTATGGGTAATCATTGATCGCCTCACCAAGTCAGCTCACTTCATACCATTCAGGGTAGGTCAGACAACAGAGGTTTTAGCAGACAAGTACATGAAGGAGATAGTTCGTCTACATGGAGTTCCAGTTAGTATTGTATCAGATAGAGACACCAGATTCAGATCTCATTTCTGGGAGAGTCTCCAAGAAAGTCTGGAAACTCGTCTGAAATTCAGTACTTCATATCATCCTCAGACAGACGGACAATCTGAGAGGACTATCCAGATTCTTGAAGACATGTTGAGGGCCTGCATGATTGAGTTCAAGGGATCATGGGAAGACCATCTTCATCTAGCCGAGTTTTCTTATAATAACAGCTATCAGGCGAGTATCAAGATGGCACCATTTGAGGCATTGTATGGAAGAAAGTGTAGGTCACCGATTTGTTGGGATGAAGTCGGTGAGAGGAAACTTTTGGGACCAGAGATCCTGATTCAGACAACAGAGAAAGTCAGAGTCATCAGAGATCACCTCAGGGCAGCACAGAGTAGGCAGAAGAGTTGGGCAGACACACAGAGAAGGCCATTGGAATTCCAGGCAGGAGATCATGTGTTCTTGAAGATATCACCTACCAAGGGGGTAATCCGGTTAGGTCTTCGTGGAAAGCTTAGTCCAAGATATATCGGCCCATTCGAGATTTTGGAGCAAGTGGGAGATGTGTCTTACAGATTGGCATTACCTCCATCTTTGGACGGAGTGCACAATGTCTTCCACGTGTCTCAGTTGAGGAAGTATGTAAAGGATGATAGTCACATCCTGGATCATTCCGAACTGGAACTACAACCGGATTTGTCATATCAAGAGCAGCCGATGGTCATTTTGGATAAGAGTGTTAAGACACTGAAGAACAAAGCCATACCATTAGTGTTGGTGTCTTGGAACAGACATGCGCCAGGAGAGGCCACTTGGGAACGAGAGGATGTTATCCGAGAGCGTTATCCTCAACTCTTCGCATCTTGATTGGTAAGACTCTTTCCTTCTATCCTTTTCTACTGTTATCTTTCTTCTTATCCTTCTCTATCTGTTACCTTTCCTGTTACCTTTCACTTTACGAAATTTCGAGGACGAAATTTTGTAAGGTGGATGGATTGTAATACCCCGTTTTCGGAATACGTACTTAGTTGCGTATTCAGCTTTTCGATCGTATTTTTCGATTTACTTCCCGTATTTGACCGATTTTAATTTTAAATATCATTTTCCAATATATTAGATTTTATATGATTTTCTGGAATTTTTCGGAATTTAATTGAATTTCTTCAAAACCGGTGTCGACCAGTGTTGCTGATCGATTCCCGAATTTTTATTTTCCAAACAGTTAGGAATTTCTAGAAAGTCCTTTAGACTTTATTTCTTAGAATCATATTTCTTATCTAAATACTTTTTCTGAGAATTTTATGAATTTATGAAAATTCTTTCGGAGTCGGTAGGTAACTGATTCCGGGATTTTTAATTTAAAAACTATAAAGTATTTCTTCAAACGGATTTCACTATAGGTCTTTATATATTATTATTGATTTTTGGTAAAAATTACGAGTCGTTCCGAGATACTCGAATTTCGGACGATTTCGGTATTTTCCGAAATGTTTTCCGCATACATGACTTAAACCTAGGAATCCGTGTTTCCAATATTTTCATTTTTCAAGACTAAGAAAATATCTTCATTTATAAATTCTTTTCTTTTTCCTTTATCTTATTTTCCTTTCCTTCCTTCACAAGCCACTAGATTTCCAATTTTTCCAAAATTCCAACAATTCCAATTTTCCAACAAAAATCCCAACTTCCACACTCTTCTACCATTAATGCCCTCATTCTCTCTCTCTCCCATGGCCGGCCACCATTGGCTAGGGGAGACACCTCATCTCCCCTATTTACACAAAACCCCCTCTTTTCTACATTATTTCGCCTCCTTTACAAAATCAAACCCTATATAATCTCTTCCTTTACAATTCTTTTCTCTTTTCTTCACTTCAACAAGATTTTAGCCTTCACAATTCCCTTCTCCATCTCAAACTCAAACCCTAACTCCAAAGCAACACCTAGGTCTTCATCTCCATCCCAAGCAACCATCACTACCTTGGATTTGGATCGCATCTCACTTCGTCGGAAGTATCGCCAAGGAACTAGTTGGTGATATTGTCGACAACGACCTTTTCGGGACGCGTAGAACTTTCAATTAACCGTTCGTTGTGAGTATTTTTACTCACCAAGACTTGTAAACTCCTTACTTGTGTAGACATTTCATGAACATTTGTACCATCAAAATCATGTTTTTAAACCATCAAATACAACCATCAGAAATTCTGTTTTATACTCTGTTTTCCCCACGATTAGTCGACTTGACCTAGGGACCAGTCGACTAACCCACCTCAGTTGAAACGTAACCTTTTCTGATTTCACAGTTTTAGTCGACTAGACCAAATTACCAGTCGACTAGATACCCCTAGTCGACTACTCTCTTGACCCTAGTCGACTAACCTTTTCTTGAACCAGAAACCCCAACTCTCGGCTCCAGTCGACTTAGCTTAGATATTAGTCGACTTGAGACCACTAGTCGACTAACCATTTTCACCCTAGCCGACTAATATTTCCTGAAATAAATCCCAACTCTCTGTATCACAGATTTAGTCGACTTAAGTATCTGTTAGTCGACTTGTAGTTCACTGTTAGTCGACTACCCATTCCACCTAGTCGACTAACTATTCCTGAAACAGAATTCCAACTCTCTGGAACCCAGTTTTAGTCGACTCATCCAGACTATTAGTCGACTTAAGACCCCTATTAGTCGACTAACCTTTCCACCTAGTCGACTAATTCTGACTGTTTGACTTAGTTGATTTCTTTTCTGAATTTGGATCTTATCATTGTTTCATGTGTATATATTATCCTTGCTTATACTTCATAACTGGTATTACATGACCTATTACTGGATGAATGTTATCTCTTACTACTTCATGACTTGTTAAATAGTGAATATCACCTTTTATCATGCTATCTCTTAAACCAAGCATGATGCACTTGACTTTTGTATAAAATGGACCAACTTACACATGGGTCGGGGGAAACATACGGATATCGATATGTGTTCGTGTTTACAGTGGTATTAGGTACATTGTACAATTATATTTCCGGTCTGACCTGAGGGCCTCCAGGGGACCGAGGGGAGTGCTTGCTCCCTCTTCCTGATACCATCATGATAAAGGGCATACATAAGTCCCTCCTGATAGGCCTTGCGGCTGGTTCCGTCACCAAGCAACGGAACACCCTGGACCGTGGTCCCGGGCATGCACGGGACCCACTGTAAACATAGTTCGTTGATACCCCGCTGTTTCCAATAACAACCTTGAATTACTAGGATATGGATCTATGTGCGCTGGGACGCTGGGTCACATAGCTAAATATCACAGTAAGACAAGTAATAATAATAATAATAGACTTTAATTGTGGATCTATTGTATTCTGATCTTATCTGTTATGTTTTCATTACTTGTTAGTCGCTGTTCTTTATTACTGTTCCATCTTCCTTGTTCATGTCCCTTAGCCCTTTGGCTATAGCCTGTTCATTTTTGGGAGGTCCTGACTCCCTTGGATTTGTATGTTCAGGTTCAGAAGCTTGGATCGAAGTGGAGCCATCCACAGAGGATCAAGCTTATCTTAGTGAGCAAGCGGACTAGTTCCAGCCTCCTGTGCCAGACCCCTCATTTTTGACTCACGGGATCTTCTTTCCACTCGTGAGCTTTTTGTATACATACTGTATATTGTTCTTTTGGACTTGGTTGTGATAAATGACACTTGTATAGTGTAACAGTTTATCATATACTGTGTAACTTTGTATATGTACTTTCATGTTGGCATATGTATGATTACCACGCTCTGTTGTGTACTCTGATCTTTGTTGTACTTTTAAGCTTAGCGTATATACGTGGGGGCACTTTCTGACCTACGTATATACGTCGCAGTGACGTCCCCGTATCTGTGGAATCGGGGCGTTACAGATCCACTCCTTTGAAGTTGATCTATATTATTTAAAGTAACTAAAAATCAAAAGTCAAGTGTTTTGAATATTTTTGCCCATCCATCAAGCGGTGCAAAATGGACGGCCGAAAGTAGTGGGTTGGTTAGATCAATGTCTTTAGACATACAAATTCTCGATCCGGCCATTTGATCCTGATCTAAACATTTAAAACCCCAACAAACCAATTTTTATTAGGTTTCAAATGTTCTACACCGTTAAACTAACTATCTCATCATAGGCCGTCCGGTTTTTCCCTACTTGATGCATGGGCAAAAAATATTTAAATACAATCTAAGGAGGTGGTTTAAAACTCCAACATCCTGATTTTTTTTCAAGATCCGACCGCATATTATTCTCTTCATATTCTAAGATGTACACCTTTAAAAAATCACATGATTTAGAGTTTGTTTATTCTATTTTCTTTGAGTTCAAACATTAACGGTTTTTTAACAGTAGAACAAAATGGAACGATTAGATCAATGAGTAAACGAATTTCAAATCATCTGATTTTTTTATATGTATACATATTAAAACATGAAGATGATAATGTACGGTCGGATCGTAGAAAAAAATTCGGGATGTTGGAGTTTTAAGCCGTCTTCTTAGATTGTAATCTAATGAGACCTACTAGGAACACTTTACCTCATATATATATATATATATATATATATATATATATATATATATATAGGGAGCTGATCCTCTAAGAACGGTTCTCACGGATTTCTGTGAGAACTTTCACGTGGGTCGTTGGATCTGATAGATCAAATCAAATAAAACCTGATATCTATTAGATCCGACGGCCCACATGAAAGTTCTCACAGAAATCTGTGAGAACAGTTCTCAGAGGATCAACTCACTATATATATATATATATATATATATATATATATATATATATATATATATATATATATATATATATATATATATATGAGAAAAATGTATATCAGCCTGCGGGCTGAGAGTACTCTCTCAGCCTGCGGTGACGTGGCTCAATTTGTCACTTCACTGACTTGCGGCACGCTTTTAGGAAGAAGTTAAATTACCAAATACCCCTTATGAAAAGCAACTCTTTCGGTAACCTTCCTTATTGTTTATTATTATTTTTCCCCTTTTTTTTGCCGCTCTTTATAGGTTTTAGGTTATTCTATATGAATTACTTTTCCCCCTATTTCCTTACCTCTTTTTGAAAGATCTAGTTTCTCCTTTTCAGCCTGCGATAAACTTTTTTCTGAAAATATAAAATCTTTTCAGATCAATTTTTTCTCCAAAATATTTAATGTCGACGTCTGAGCAGTCTACTGGCGATCTAAATATAAAAGATATTGCATCTGGTTCTACTTTCTCTCAGAATATTGAAAATCTTGAAGGGTTGACATCTTTGCATGTCGATCAACAGGTTTTAATTGTTTCGTTTTTTAAAAACAATTTCTTAAATATTAAATTTTTCTCTTTAAGTCTATGAGGTACTGTGACCTATAACAAATGATTTAAAGTTTCAGAAATGCGACCGTTTTAATATTCGGTCGCAATCTTATTTGAAAATAATCTCCGGTTGTGAAATCTTTTTTTTTTGGGTATGCGTCTTAGGTCGCAGTCTTTTGTAAGGAGTAATATAGCTTTCTTCACATACGGGTAATTGCGACTTAAGTCGCAGTCTTTGGTAAGGAGTAATATAGATTTCTTCACATACGGATAACTGCGACTTAAGTCACAGTCTTTAGTAAGGAGTAGTATAGATTTCTTCACATACGGATAACTGCGACTTAGGTCGCAATCTTCATTAAAGGAGTATTATAGATTTCATGTCGTATGTGAAATCTTATTTTTATTTACTGCGACTTAGGTCGCAGTCTTTAGTAAGAAGTAATATAGATTTCTTCTCATACGGATAACTGCGACCTTGGTCGCAGTATTTGATAAGAAGTAATATAGTTTTCATCTCTTATGCGACCTTGGTCGCATTTATATAACTTATATTTTATAATACAGTGATATCTAAAAAATATTTATATTCATTTAATTCGTGTAATTGTTTTTTGTAGGATATGAATGCACATGGAGAAATGTCTGGAAGCTCAGATAAGTTTATAGGGAAACAGTTCCTGTCGGATATGGAAGCATACAATTTGTACAATTATTTTGCAAGGAATAGAGGTTTTAGCGTGAAAAGAAAAGGTACAGATAAGTCACGAAAGCCTCCTTATGAGATTATTTGCAGAAAATTTTGCTGCAACAAGGAAGGTCTGAAGAAGTTGTGTGACAAAAGACAAGAGGGGCTTACAGTGCATCGTCGAGTTAACACTAGAGTAGCTTGTCCTGCTGAGATGCATATCCGTCTTCGTTTTTTTGGACAAAAGACATTGGGTTATCACAAAATTTATTGATACTCATTCACATGAATTGTCAAGCCCGGATAAGATACATCACCATTACTCTCACCAGAATCATCGTTCAAAAATTAGCAGAAGCATTATGAGCAATCTGGTTGATGTTGGAATGCGGCCTTCAAATATTTCCCGCGTTGTTAATGCAATGAGCCAGGGAGAAGGCTGTGAAGAAGTGAGCCCTCAACAAGTTATTGATTTCACTCATCAACGTAGAAATAACTGCGGTCACCAGTTTATTGCTATTATCAAATATTTTCAAGAGAAAGTCGAGACCGCTCCAGAATTCTTCTTTTCAAGTGAAGTCGATAACGCGGGCACACTTAGAAGCATTTTTGGGCTGATGGAAGAGCTATTTCGTCGTATCTGAGGTTCTGTGATGTGATCGTTTTTGACACAACATACAGGATTAATCACTTGAGCTTGCCATTTGCTCTATTCACTGGAGTAAATCATCACCGGCAGTCAATTTTGTTCGGCTGTGCATTGCTTGCTGATTAGCAGAGGGATACTTTTGTTTGGTTATTCCAAAAATGGCTCAAGTGCATGCATGGAGTTGAACCGAAGCTGATTATTACTGATCAGGATGCGCAGATTGGTGACGCCATCAAGATTGTTTTTCCAACTTCTCGGCACCGTTACTGTTTCTGGCATGTGCGGAAACATATTGCCGAGCAACAAATCCCAATGGCAAACAAGTATGGAGAAGATATGGTCTCCGATTTCCATGCTTGGTACACCTCCCGTGATATAAGCACTTGTGAGGAACGATGGCGTATGATGAATGAAAAATATCAGTTAGAAGAAGAAGATGACAGTTGGTTGATGAAGATGTACAGGCTGCGTGGACATTGGGTTAATGCATATCTCAAGGATGTTTTCTGTGCTGGAATGACAACCAGTCAGAGGTCCGAGAGTATTAATTCCTTCTTTGATGGTTTTGTTAACTCAAACACTAAACTAGTGGAATTTGTTCACCAATATGATAAAGCTGTTACTTCCCGTCGTACATCTGAATCTCTTCAAGATTTTAGGGGTTTGAATTCTGTGCCCAATTGTACATCCAATCCATATGAGATACAGGTTTCGAAGTTGTATACACCGAAGATTTTTCAGTTGTTTTAGAAGGAATGGGAAGTTGTAATGACACTATTTTCAGAAGAGGTGGAATATGACAAACCTGGATCAATATATTTGGTTGGTAATTTTTCAGAATCAAAAGACAACTGGGAAAAGGTCAGTTATGATAAGCGCGAGGAACTTCATGTTTCTTGTAGTTGCTCGTTATTTGAAACAGAGGGTATCCTATGTAGACATATTCTGTGTATTTTGTGGCGCAATCACGTTACACATATACTGGAATCATATTTACTTCAGAGATGGAGGTTGGATGCTCGTTACAAAAATGTTGCAATTGAAAATGGCATGAATCCTTTTCCCAGTCAAGGCACTCCACGGACGGCTAGATTGTGGACAATTCGTTCAAAATTTAATGCAATTCTTGAGATGGTCGCTGATTCTGATGAAAATGTTTCAAAGTTGGAGGCAGTTTTGGAAAGTTTTACCCAAGATACCACTAGAGAATAAGAGCCATGTTAGGAAATGATCATTCATCACAGCCTAAAACTGCGGTTGGTTCTAGTGGATCCGTTGTCGTATTGCGAGATGGTGAAGAATTTAATATACGTGATCCAATTGGTCCTGTACCAACCAAGGGGAGGCCTAGAGCTGCATCCAGGCTTAAGTCTGGTTTTGAAGATTCTATATATCAGAAGGAAGTTAAGCATCGAAGATGTGGTAACTGCCAAGAGCTGGGCCATTACAGGACTGGTTGTCCGTTACTGGTATTACATTAAACCTGTTAATCATTTTTTTATACCGATTAATCTTTAAAATTCTTACTATTTATTTTTTATTGGCAGAAGAAGTAGGTTTGGGTTGCCTCCATCTCGAAGGAACAAAGACTTCAATTTTTTATGAAGTGCGACCATGGTCGCACAGTGTATAGAGATTAAGTCGCAGTCCACCACTGGCGTGTCATTATAATCAGATTTATTATCATTCTTTGATTTCTACTGTATTATTTTTGTATGTAGTTGTACTTTAAAGTTTTACTGCTACAAAATTCTACTTTATAGTTTAATTTTTTTGTATATAATGTAGTCGGAGTCTTTGGTCGCAGCGTACATTTAAACTGCGACGTTAGTCAGAGACTTTGGTCGCAGTGTACATGGTTAATTGCGACCAAGGTCGCAGTGTTGTTATTGATAAAGATGACCAGCAATTGCAATCTAGGGTCGCATTACATGGACTGCGACTAAGGTCGCAGTACGTTAGTTAGGTGTTTCCTTTATATTAACATGCATAGCGACCAAGGTCGCAGTGTTGTTTTTTATTAAGACTCCCGCCAGCAATTCCGACCAAGGTCGCAGTTTTGTTGTTTTATTAAGACTGCTGCCAGCAACTACGACCAAAGTCGCAACCTTCATTTTAAAATTTACTTTTCGGGTGAAATAATTTAATTATTAACTGCGACCTTGGTCGCAGTATATTCGTTTAGCGTAAAATAGTTAAAATGAAGATTTGTAACAATTGAACAGCATTTTCTACCTAATCCCTTGGACCACGTGAATATCTCCCAAATTTATTTTCTACCTTTTCCCAAAAATTGTATACTTCCTAGGTGACTATTCAGTTATCCAAAACAGTTTAAAAGATAATACACTATAACTTTAAATTACTTTGAACTGTAAAACAGTTCATTATTGCGATCGTAGTCGCATTGGGAACTGATAAATGATTAAGTAACTGCGACCATTAACGCTATCTCGATTAAAGTATCGCCGCACAAGGAAACGCTGTATCTCAAATAGGTCAATACTGCGACTTTGGTCGCAATACAATTACTGAACGCATGTTTGTTTCTAACATCAGTACGCAATAGTAAATTCCAAGTTGTAACAAATGTAGAATGGAAATAATCAATGGAACTTATTATAAATAAATCTATAGAAATGTTTATAAATTAAATCAATACAACAAAAAAATTATGCAATGAATTGCAATTGCAATTATTTTTACATTTATAAAATAAAAAATTGTTCTATACCAATAAATTGTCAACTGTTAATCATTAAATACTGCCCTTCGTATAATTTCTGTTTCTTCATCCCAACTCTTCTCTCTATTTGCAAGTATCATGTATGCAAGCTCACTTCTTAGTCTCTGTACATCAGCATCCGTAACATCATCAACAGCTGATGGACTACCAGACGCTATGCTTTCCATGTACTTGCATACATATACACCGCAATCAACACTGAAAATTCCACAGAGTAATCATTAAATGAAATTAGATTTTATTACTGAAAAAAGGTAGAAAATATGAAAGGTAAGGAGATGTCAAAATATTATATACATGTTTGTTTGTTGGGGCATCTTCTGTATTTTATATTTATTTTTCTCATTAATTTATTGAAATCAATCTGAAAAATCTTTATTAATCTTTCTTTCTGCAATGTAAATAGAAACAAAATTAGTATTAATAAAATTAAATGCCAGTTTCCAGTAATCGAAATATTAAATTTCAACTTACCATTGTTTTTGCATTTTTTGGTAAAGATGTAATATACTACTTTTTTTGTCAGCTGGAACCAAAGAGTTGTAAAAAATCCACTCTTGTGTATCGGCATCAAATACCAACAAGGTCCAGTGAAATCCGGGTTCGTCGGCACTATGTTTGTGATTGATCGGGAAGAACATGTACTGCACATCAGCTGTCCAGTTTTTCAACAGCTTCTGCTTGATGAAATGATCTTCTAAATCTTCACTTTTATTTACAACACCGTGCTGCGGACAAGAAGAAAAAAATAAATAAAATACAAAATGAATTTAAAATATAAGAAAAAATTAATTAAAATAAGAAGTCATTAAGTCAAGACAAGACACTGCGATTAAGGTCGCAGCGTTTCTTATTAGCATATTTTTTAACTGCGACCTTAGTCGCAGTACATGAGTTAGTCGCAATACATCTTAATTATAAACTGCGACCTTAGTCGCAGTACATGAGATAGTACGACCTTAGTCGCAGCTGCGACCATAGTCGCAGTACATGCCTACACAGAGAGAACATGAGTTAGTCGCAATACATTTTAACTATAAACTGCGACCTTAGTCGCAGTACATGAGTTAGTAGCAGTACATTTTAATTAGAAACTGCGACCATAGTCGCAGCTGCGACCATAGTCGCAGTACATGCCTACACAGAGAGAACATGAGTTTGTCGCATTACATTTTAATTATAAACTGCGACCTAAGTCGCAGTACATGCCTACACATAGAGAACATGAGTTAAGTCGCAATACGTTTTAATTATAAACTGCGACTTTAGTCGCAGTACAATAGTTAGTAGCAGTACATTTTAATTATAAACTGCGACCTTAGTCGCAACTGCGACCTTAGTCGCAGTACACGCCTACACAGAGATAGAGAATATAAGTAATCTGTTCCACAATTGATATTACAGTAAACCGTAAAGGAGAAAGTAGATTTTTACCCAAGCTTCGCTCCGGAAGAATATGCTTTTTAATCCTTTTTCCTTCTCTAGATGCTGCATATAAAAATGAATTATATTTGCATCTAAGTCTCTACTGAATATCAGGTCCTCAATGTCATTCCTTATAATAATGATTCCGTTGTCGGTATCCTGATACGCAGTAGAGCTGCAAGATATTCAAAATAAAGTTAGTAATTTAAATGTTTTTATATAAAGGTATAACAGATTTTTTGATATGAATTAACTTACTCAGAGAAGGACTTGTCGAAGAAATTTTTTATAAGAGCTTGTTGATGGGGCTGCAGAATTCTGTATGCTCTGGTTTCGGTCAATTCTCTCGATTTTGGCTCAGTAGAGGATATCTCTTTGTCGCCGAAACCAGCGGCAGAACTCACAGCCGCAGGCTGTGGAAGAGGATGTTCATTTTTTTCTTCTTCTGTTTTGGATAAACGAAGTCGGAGTCATCGCGATCTCTTTCAGCGCGCTTGCGTTCTTTGACTCCCCTTTCTATCGTTCCTTTAGAGTATTCCAAAACAGCTTCTTTTGAGTATTGCTTCTGAGGCGGAGTATGTTCTTGAATTTCTTCCTCAGAAGCTTTATCTCTTTGGATTTCTTGAATCATTTGAGTTATATTCAGAGAAAAACTTGGCATATCTTCTCCAGGAATATTTAAAATAGATTCAGAACCCATGATTTTATCCTCTTCTAATTTTTTCTTCTTCTCCTCTTCAGCCTGCTTCTCCATCTGTTCCTTCATTCTTTTGTGCTCCTTTTCCTCTTCACCCTTCCTTCTAATTTCCTCTTCCGCCACCTTCCTCTTTTCCTCCCTCTTCTTCTTTAACTCGTCCAACACCTTCCTCCTCTTCTCATTCTCTTCCTCTTCCCTCCTCCTCCTCTCCTGCCCCTCCTCCTCCCTCCTCCTCTCCTCCTTTTCCTGCCCCTCCTTTTCCCTCCTCTTCTTTTCCTTCTCTTCTTCTTCCCTCATTCTCCTTTCATTCTCCTCCTCTTCCCTTCTTCTATTCTCCTTCTCCTCCACTTCTCTCCTCCTCTTCTCCTTTTCCTTCTCTTCTTCCCTCTCCTTCTCCTTCTCCTTCTTAGCAGCGGCTGCTCTCAGCAGCTCTTCTTCTTCCTCTTCTTTAACTTTTAATTTCCTCTGCTGCCTTTTTTGTTTTTTCTTCTCTCTTTTTTGTCTCCTTTTAATTTTAATTTAGCCTTGAGTCTGTTCTCAGTCTCCATATTTTCAATTTTTTTTCAAGCTGAGAAACATATTCTCTCAAGTACTGATTTTGAGACCTCAATTGTTTTCTTTCTTCTGCTTGAACATCCGGTGGAGGTGGAAAATAACCTTCAAAAACTGGTTCTTGCTCACTCGTTTCAGCCGGTTCTGGCTCCTTTTCTGCCGGGATGTAAGCGTCATTATTTGTATGGCCTCCTTCATCTCCTTCTTCTTCTCCTTCTTCATCTTCATCTTCATCTTCCCCTTCTTCTTCTTCCTCCTCCTCTTCCCCTTCAACAGGAAGGCCAACCATTTTTTTTCAGCAATAGAGATGTTGGCTATTCGATTCAAAATCTGAAAATAAACAGAAAACGGTAAGTTAAAAATAAAACAATGAAATAATGATACAGCGACCATGGTCGCAGTTTATTTATGAAGTATTTTTTAAAAGAATGCGACCATGGTCGCAGTATGTTTGTTGTGCCCAAATTATCTGCCAAGCCATGCAGCTCAACACTGCGACCATAGTCGCAATCCATGTAAAAGGTATTTTCAGGAGAATGCGACCATGGTCGCACATTGTTTTTCAGGCACAAAACGAACTGCGAAAGGTGCAGCTCAATACTGCGACTATGGTCTCATTTTATTTGTAGTGAACATAAAAAGAAGTCTAACTTACAATATTGCTGTCAATCTCACTTAGATCAACTTCAAGTAGAGATCTACTAATATTTGGAGGTCCCATCTTAAAACGCGTGGGGTTATGTCCTCCAACCAGACCTCGGCTCAAAAATAGGAGCCTTCTCACATAGCCAATACTGCAAAAAAGAAAAATTAAATTAGTTTACACAGATATTCACAATTTTTTTGGGGTAAATTTCATACAATGTTGGCCAAATTTGAGATTTGTACTTACAATTATTTGCACGGAGCATCCTTGCAGCTCGTACGTGGTTTTCCTGAAGATGTCCATTGACTCAATCAGGAATTGCCAAACAGCTTTTGCCCAGCATATTGTCCTCATCAGCTGCATATTGGCAATCTGTTCTACAATATACCACGGCACCGTGCATTTACTGCCAGAGAAGAAAAGAGTGGCCGACATGTATAGGATGATTAATGTGGTAAAGTCTTGAGCTGCAAGTCTTTGCATGTCTCTTATAATTTCATGTAAAGTCATTTGCTGCTCAAGCTGTTCATCCTTTGTCACATACTTCACGCCTTCTCCTCTTCTTGACCAGAAGATCATCCAAAGCATCTTCAATGGATACTTTAGTGATCTTCTTTATATTGGGAAAATAATGTTTGATCACCCCTTTATCTTTCATCGTACATGTTTTATTCATCACAAAATCTGCCCCAATGATAGGTAGACCAAATGTGAGGGCAACATCCTCAACTGTTAACTCAATCTGTTTGCCCCCAATTCTAAATGTCCTTGTATCCCTATCATACTGGTCTAAAATACACAGTACAACAACGTTTGATTTTAGACCCTTTTCAGCTCCAAATTCTTCATTGTAGAACGCCATGAAGATTGGGCCAAATGGTGTATTGTTCATCGCCTCTACGAAATCTGCCTGAATGTACTTTTTAAATTTCTTCATGAACTCGCACATAGGTTTCAGGCTTGATCTCAGAGGACGAACCTTTATCTATTGTTTACCTACATAGTAAGAAAAATTAAACAGTTCAGACCAATGATCATTTAAAAATTATAAGGGGGTAAAAGGCATATTTGTTTTTAATAAACTGCGACTTCGGTCGCAGTCATACAATGCAAACACAAACAACTTGCACCCGGACGACACTACGACCAGTGTCGCATAAGACTACAGTGCAATCATACACTGCGACCAATGTTTTTAAAAAGCATATTTTTTTTATAAACTGCGACCACGGTCGCAGTCATACATTGCAAACATAAACTTGTACCAGGGACGACACTGCGACCAAGGTCGCATAAGACTACAGTGCAATCAGAAACAACTGCGACCCAGTTCGACACTGCGACCATGGTCGCAAAAGACTATTGTGCAATCAAAAACTGCTGCGACCCAAGTATGATAAAACAAATGACGAGAAATACACTGCGACCTTGGTCGCAGTAGACGACAACTCATATCTAAACAATTGCAACCCCATGTCGTCAGTATGTAAGAAAAAAAAAAGTAAGTTTCATATACTGCGACCAACGTCGCATTCGGCTACATGGAAAGGTCAAAAAAAAAAAAAAAATTCAAAGTCGCAAAAATCTGAAACTATTATTTTATCAACTGCGACCGAGGTCGCATGCAGTGTATGCACATCACTTTTTTCGAAAACACTGCGACATAGTAAAAATAGAAGGAAATAAAAAAAAATTTTGAAAAAAATAGGACCTTTATCGTCGTGTTACAAAATTTATAAATTTAAAAATTTATTCGTCATCTAAAGTTTCAAAATCTCTTTCTCAATTGCGACCATGGTTCCAAGATTTAAAAAAAAAATAAAAAAATTGCAAACCTCAGAAATAAATCTGGAAAAAATTTAAAACTATTAAAATACACAAACGCTAAAATTTTTGAAAATAACATTTTTTGTAGTACCTTTTTCGACGGATGATTTCTTAGGCGCCATCGGTTGCAAATATATTTTTTAAAAAACGGATCAAATTTGTGAAAGAGAATAACTAATTGGATCAGAATCGCCGGTTGAAATTTTAGAGTTGTAAATTTTTTTGAAAGCCAACTTTTTTACATAAGGTAGAAAGTTGTGAGGGAGGGTATTTTCGGAAAATAGAAAGTTGACATGACTGACAGTAAATTAGGCGGGATTTTTCAGGATTTTGTCCGCCAAAAATTATGACAGATATGGGGCGGTGATGTTGCCACGTCCGCCGGCTGAGAGAACTCTCTCAGCCTGCCGGCTGAGGTACAGTAACACCTATATATATATATATATATATATATATATATATATATATATATATATATATATATATATATATATATATATATATATATATATATATATATATATATATATATATATATATATATATATATATATGGAGCTGATCTCCTAAGAACAGTTCTCACGGATTTCTGTGAGAACTTTATGTGGGCCGTCGGATCTAATAAATCAAATTAAATAAATTCATATATCTATCGAATCCATCGAATCCGATAACCCATATAAAAGTTCTCACACAAATCCGTGAGAACCGTTATATATACACACATACGCTGTACATTTTGTTAACTGTACATGTGTAATTTAATTTGAAACCTGATTAATGTTTTAAATGATATAGAATATGAATTCTTTCCGAGTGATGTCAATTGACTTCCTGCACAAAATAATGATGGGGACACAGTTCAGTCTACGAGTTGTCAATATCAGCCTTGTCACTTTGAAAGTCTTCCACTGACAATCTGCCGTGAATTTATTTCTCATCTTGCGTTCAGAAGAGGAAAAGGCAAGAAAATAAGTGGTGATTGATACCAGCTTGAGTCACAAGCCTGCTGAAATGTGTAGGAGCTGGGAGTCGATATGTTGGTGTGGATGTAAAATACTGGTAGGCATAAGTGTTTTGAATTCAATTTTCATATTTTTGGCTGAGTCAACAGAGAATGTCTTTTCCCTTTTGTCGGTTATATAGGCTTTGTCAAAGTCTTCGTCAACTCATGGTTTACCTCTCAGTCATCTGCAAACGAATTGGTCACAGGAAATGTGTTTCACGTTAAAGATGCTAAATTTCTCCACTAACTGATGCTCTATCGGTCAATTATGAGCAAATAAATTCTCTAGTAAGTGTCTTTCTCATCAAAGTTGAGAAAGACTTGTATGGACCAGATAGCTGTGACAGAATATTAAGCACAGACTTGGGATATTGCGATCTTCTGGAGGAAAATTAGATCTGAAATTCCCATTTTTCTCCGTAAGAACTATCAATACCAATTATATTCTCATTAGAAATTTCTCCGGTGTATACTTCACATCCATTTCTATATCCTGTCGGGCCATGTATGTGTACACAGGGTTATAAATTTTATGCATTTCTCCTCATGGATCCTTAGGCTTTTCCCTTTGTCTAACAAAATAATTTGTTCAATAAAGATAACTTTAGTTGTAAGAATTAAATAAACTTTAATGCGGATAAATTGCCATGGATCTAGAATCAATCATCTCAAGAAATCAAATACATAATTAAATCAATACTAAATTCTCCATACCTGAAGCCATTGATGAACTGAAGAGAGTAGATGGATGAAGACTTTGATCCTTCTCTTTAATCCTGCAAGAACCCTAATGCAGACCCTTCTTCTCTCTGTCTCCTTTTCTTTTCACAACCTTTTCTAATATGATGGATTCTCTTATTGCTCACAAATAATGAGCCTAGGTTATATTCTTTTCAGGAGGAGAGAAGAGGGTCTACATTTACAAATAAACCCCTGAGATAAAACCACCCATCATGGTTTCCTTTTATACCTCAGATTTATTTAACTTATATAAATGTAACTTAATATGGGCAACTTGCTATATCAGTTAACTTTAATTAGGAATCCAATGTTAATTAACCAAGGTTATTGGGCCACCTTAATGTGAGATTAACATTCTCCCACTTGGACCATTAACCGATTAGGTTAAAACTTTAGAAAACAAATAAAAGAAAAGACTCATTTTCAAAACATTTTGACTCCATTGGATTCCATACTGAAAACTTTGACACGTGATCACGAATTTTAAAAACAACAACTGATAAGCCCAAATATGAAATACTGTAATACTGCAATTAGCTTGGACCATCAATGCGAGTCATAGCGGTTATACAACATCCATGTCATACTCCCTTCTATGTACCACAACATTGATAACCTTACTAATTGAGTCCATAACCAAAATGACCCCTGTAATTGTCTTGTTAAGACATTTCCTGTTTAACAAACATCCATACATAATATGTGCACACATAATTGGATAACAGGAAACACAGAAACAAACTTTTATTGCGCAATAATGTCAATTACATAAGTACCAAAACATACATTTACAAATTGCTCAAAAGACCCATTCTAACAACATGTTCCTTGAATGTCTTTGGAGGCAATCCCTTTGTCATTGGATCAGCAACCATTAAAGTGGTACTTATACTTTCAATTGACACTTTCTATTTCTCAACTCTTTCTCTAACCACCATGTACTTCAGTTCTATGTGTCTAGAACCATTAGAGAACTTTCCATTCTTAGAGAAGAAAACGGCTGCTGTATTGTCACAATATATCTTCAGCGGCCTGGCAATAGAGTCAACTACACCAAGTGCTGAGATAAAATTCCTTAACCATAATGCATGATTCGAGGCTTCAAAACAAGCTATGAACTCAGCCTCCATCGTGGATGAAGCAGTGATAGACTGCTTTACACTCTTCCACGAGATTGCCCCACCTGCTAGCAAGAATATGAAGCCTGAAGTAGACTTCCTGCTATCTGGGCAACCAGCAAAATCTGAGTCCGAATAGCCGATCACTACCAACTGATCAGATCTCCTATATGTGAGCATTAGGTCCTTCGTTCCCTGAAGATACCGCATCACCTTCTTAGCTAATTTCCAGTGCTCCATTCCTGGATTGCTCTGGTATCTTCCTAACATCCCAACAGCAAAACTGATATCTGGCCTGGTACAAGTGTGTGCATACATCAAGCTCCCAACTGCTGACGCATAAGGAACTTTCTGCATTTGACCCTTTTCTAAGTCATTTCTAGGACACTGGCTCCCACTTAATTTGTCACCCTTCATGATGGGTGCACAACTGACTGAACACATTTCCATATGAAATCTTTTCAAGACTCGATTGATATAACCTTTCTGAGACAATCCTAGTAATCCTCGAGATCTATCCCTGAAGATCTCTATGCCAATAACATAAGTTGCCTCACCCATATCAACCATCTGAAAGTTCTTGGTAAGATAGCTTTTAGTTTCATACAGCAAACCAATATCACTACTGGCTAACAAGATATCATCCACATACAGAACCAAAAATATAAGCTTGCTCCCACTGATCTTTAGATATATATACTGATCAACAGTGTTTTCTGTAAATCCAAAAGAGGTAATGGTATCATTAAACTTTATATACCATTGCCTGGAAGCTTGTTTAAGTCCGTATATGGATTTCTTTAATTTGCAAGCCAAGTGTTCTTTACCTTTATTTGCGAACCCTTCAGGTTGCTCCATGTAAATTTCCTCATCCAAATCTCCATTTAGAAAAGCAGTTTTCACATCCATTTGATGTAACTCCAAATCATAATGAGCTACAAGGGCCATAATGATTCTAAGAGAATCCTTCTTTGATACTGGAGAGAAGGTTTCTCTATAGTCAATGCCTTCTTTCTGAGTGAAACCTTTAGCCACAAGTCTGGCCTTATATCGTTCGATATTGCCTTCAGAGTCGCGCTTGGTCTTAAAGACCCATTTACACCCGACTTTCTTACAGTTATTAGGCAATTCGATGAGATCCCAGACTTTATTTTGGTCCATAGATTTCAACTCTTCATTCATAGCATCAACCCATTTACTAGAATCATTGCATTCTATGGCTTGTGAAAATGAAACTGGATCTTTATTAATCCCAATGTCATAATCAGATTCCTGTAGATACACCACATAATCATCTGAAATAGCAGATCTTCTTTCCCTTTGAGATCTCCTCAAAGCTGCCGGTTGTGGTGGTTCTACTACATTTTCAATGGCAATATCCTCATGGAGTGGTGAACCAACATCATTATGTTGTTCTGGTATCTCAGCTTGATGATCAAGTTGAGGGACAACAATTTCTCTTGAAGGAAAGGGTATTGGGATATTTACCCTTACCTCCTCAAGATCTACCTTTCTTGGTTCATCACTCCCACTAATTTCGTCATTCTCAAGGAATCTGGCATTACCAGTTTCAACTATTCTTGTACTATGGTTAGGACAATAAAATTTGTACCCCTTAGATTTATCTGGATAACCAATGAAATACCCAGATATTGTTCTTGAATCTAATTTCTTTTCTTGTGGATTATATATTCTAGCCTCTGCTGGACAACCCCAAACATGTAAATGTCTTAAACTAGGTTTCCTACCAGTCCACAACTCGAAAGGAGTTGTTGGGACTGCCTTACTAGGAACCCTGTTCAAGATATACAAAGCAGTCTTTAAGGCTTCATTCCACAATGAATTGGGTACATTAGAGAAGCCTATCATGCTCCTAACCATATCCATAAGTGTCCGGTTTCGCCTTTCAGCAACACCATTCTGCTGAGGCGTACCTGGCATTGTGTATTGAGCACAAATACCACGCTTTTCTAGAAATTTGGCAAATGGGCCAGGATTTTGTCCTGACTCATCATATCTACCATAAAATTCACCACCTCGATCTGATCTTATGATTTTAACTTTTCTATCTAATTGTCTCTCGACTTCTGTAATGAACACCTCAAGGATGTCAACAGCCTGAGACTTTTTATTAATTAGATATACATAACCATAACGTGACAGATCATCTATAAAGATAATGAAATATCTCTCTCCCGTAAAACATGGAATGGAGAGTGGTCCGCAAATATCTGTATGAATTATTTCAAGAAGCTCTTTACTTTTCGTGGCACCTTTCTTAGTGTGTTTGGTTTGCTTTCCTTTTATGCAATTTACACACACATCAAAATCAGTGAAGTCTAGGTTATCCAAAATCCCATTCTTCACTAATCTTACTATTCTATCCCTGGAGATATGCCCCAGTCGTCTATGCCACAAGATAGAGGAATTTTCATTAATTAAGCCACGTTTAATACCAACATTCGAATGCAGAGATAATAGAGATTGTGCAAACTCATCATTCAATGAAATTTTATATAAACCATCACATAAAATTCCATGTCCAACCGACATTGAATTAAACATTAAAACTGAGTTTTCCACAACTGAATAAAACAGAATATCCAACAACATCTAATTTGGATAATGACATTAAGTTCCTAGAAATTGAAGGAACATAAAAAGTGTCCTCAAGATTCATCTGATGACCCGTCTTCAAGAGTAGTCGGTAAGTACCAACAGCCTCGACCTCCACTTTAAGACGGTTCCCCATAAAGACAAATCTCTCACTTTCCTTCGGTTTTCGAGTTGTAAGGAATCCCTGCATTGAATTAGTTATATGAGTTGTGGCTCCAGAGTCAATCCACCAAGTATTAGAAGGAACTTCAGCAAGATTTGATTCATAACATACAAAAGAAAGATTCATACCTTTCTTTTCGAACCAAGCCTTCCTCTTGTTGCAGTCCTTCTTCACATGTCCTTTTCTGCCACAGAAGTAGCATTTGACAGTGAAAACCTTTCCATGATCTTGGCTACTTTCTCCACGGTCATTCCCTTTCTTTGATGGAAATCTCTTACCTCTTTCATATTTACCTTTCTTATGGATAGCCCCTTGAGTTACTGCCAACACTGAGTGATGCCCTTCTTGCCTCAGTCTCACTTCCTCTTGTACACACATACCAGTCAGCTCATTCAGATTCCACTTGTCCTTATGAGTATTATAGTGGATCTTGAATGGCCCAAACTGAGAGGGAAGTGAGTTGAGGATGAACTGTACTAAGAAGGATTCATCCACTTTCATTCCCAGTGATCCTATCTTCGCAGCCTTATCAGTCATATTTAGAATGTGTTGTTGAACTCCTCTATTACCATCATATTTCATGGTAGTAAGTTCAGCCATAAGGGTGCCAGCTAATGACTTATCTGCAGACTTAAATCGGTCTTTAACAGCAGTTAAAAGTTCAGATGCCTTAGTAGTATGTGGGAGGGAAGTCTTGATGTTATTGGCAATGGTCATCTTAATGAACATGAGACTGAGTCTATTCGACCTTTCCCAAGCTTTGGCATGGCTAGCCTGTTCTGCTGTACTTTCAGCAGTCACTTCATCAGGTTTCTCTACTAAAAGGGCCATGTCAAGGTCCAAAACACCCAGTGTAAATTGTACATGTTCAAACCACTCAGAAAAGTTGGTACCATCCAGGGCTGGAATGCTAGTTGCATGAGTGTGAAGGGAAGTGGGAACGTTCACTGAAACAAAATAGGACATAGCTCACATTAAGGCCTCGAATCAATACAAAAACTTTAAATTTAATGAAGATGAACTATTGATATCACTCTGATTCCTCCTTTGGGTGAAACCTAAGCATATCCAGTGTTCACTCTTTAGGTGAGACTCTTTTATCACCTACGTAGGTCTAATATAATTTATGCTACTTAGACAGTAAGTCATGTTACCTTTGGGTATCCAATTCTACACCACTAAGTTGCATAAATTACACTATCCTACCCTGGTTCCTAATTATTTGAAAGAGACTTTCCTTTGGGCCAGTCCCAATCTCCTAACTAGAATCGCCATCGAGAATATTATTGTCTTTAATGTCACCTACATTGACAAGTCTTTTATGTAGTTGTATATTCATAAGGTTTACTAACATAGGTCACTTTGGCAACTACTAAATCAATAAGCCTTATGAATACAAAACTAACCAATAATATTCTCTAATCTTTTATTTGAGTAATACTATAATACTCCAATTCTATTACTTGACCAACATCAATCATTATTAACACAATAACTTTAATGTGTAACATACTTTAATGATTGAATTAAACAACCATTAGTCGACTACTAAGAAGGACTAGTCGACTTGGGTCAAGTCAAGTCGACTATATATTTAGGTCTAGTCGACTAGGGAAAAGATAAGTTAGTCGACTATACCAATATTATTAGTCGACTATAAATATTTATTAGTCGACTACACATTTTATTAGTCGACTCCTATTGGAAGGCAACTCTCGGTTAAATTATTAGTCGACTTGGGAAAAGAGTTAGTCGACTATACATTTTATTAGTCGACTACTCAAAATAATTAGTCGACTCCTGTACCGAAACAGAGAGTTCTTAAGTTTCTGGAAAAATACTTAGTCGACTAGTGTTTCGGGCTAGTCGACTAATAGTCGACAAAACTGTTATCGCGGGCAGTTCCAGACAGCCGACGGAAAAATTTAATTAGGGAAAAATTAGGGTTAATAATTCCTGAAATTTGATCCCAATCAATTGTACAATTAGAGGAAATTGAACAGAACATTAGGGTTAATAAATCCTCTTAAAATTCTACAATTAAAAGATCAAAAATTTGATTTTTATGAACTGTTAATCAAAAACCCTAATTTTCCATAATCTATAATCCAAGATGTATTGATTCTAAAACCCAGGCTCTGATACCAAATGTAAGAATTAAATAAACTTTAATGCGGATAAATTGCCATGGATCTAGAATCAATCATCTCAAGAAATCAAATACATAATTAAATCAATACTAAATTCTCCATACCTGAAGCCATTGATGAACTGAAGAGAGTAGATGGATGAAGACTTTGATCCTTCTCTTTAATCCTGCAAGAACCCTAATGCAGACCCTTCTTCTCTCTGTCTCCTTTTCTTTTCACAACCTTTTCTAATATGATGGATTCTCTTATTGCTCACAAATAATGAGCCTAGGTTATATTCTTTTCAGGAGGAGAGAAGAGGGTCTACATTTACAAATAAACCCCTGAGATAAAACCACCCATCATGGTTTCCTTTTATACCTCAGATTTATTTAACTTATATAAATGTAACTTAATATGGGCAACTTGCTATATCAGTTAACTTTAATTAGGAATCCAATGTTAATTAACCAAGGTTATTGGGCCACCTTAATGTGAGATTAACATTAGTCACTAGCAAATTTGCATTATTCAAATAGTATGCAAATTATTTGCTGATCCTTTAGTAAGAAGATTACAAGTCTTATCTAAAAAAAGAAAAAGGAAAAAAGAGGATTGAAAAAGAAAAGAAAAGGAGTTAACAAATCGCATTGTCATGCTTTAATATTTAATTTTCATAATCATATACATTTTAATGTTTCATTATTGTACAAATCAAACCATTTTTTTGGCTTTAACTTTCTTGACTAATGAATTTAGTTTCAGTTTCAGCATTTTCCCACGAGGGACCATTGTTCCCTCTTGGATTTCAAGTCAAATTCAAGTTTGCTCTAGCTTGACTGGAACATGATTCTGAATAACCTTGGGTTAATTTTCTAGACCTATACCCAACTCATGTGTTTATCGGGATATATTTTATTTGATCAGGTTTACATCAAGTTCATAAAATGTAATAATTATTTTTTCTAGATTTGTTTTTCTTAAGCTAGCCTTTTCATTTTATCAAATATATTCAGATGCAGCACTTTCTTGTTTTCAATATTTTGCGGTATAATGCATGATTTTGGCTAATCTGACAGAAACATTGTTTGTTCTTCTTGAGAAAGGCCCATAATCTGGGATATGTTTCGTTGCTATATTGGTGAATTGAAACAATATTATGGTTAGAGATAAGAAAATAACTTGAATGAGAGATAATTATAGTTAGCTTCGAGTTAAGTCTAAGATAGGATGGGTTCGAGCTAAGGGCATGGATAATAAATCTTAGGGTAGGATTAAGGGCTTATATATTAGATTAAAGATGGATCAAGTTTTGTGTAGTGTCTAGTAAATGTACTACTTCCAGATAAGACAACATTAAGAAACCATGTGTCTGAGTAACGGTGACTTGATTATATTGGATAAAACTCTTAGGCTTCATTTGCCAGAGAATTAAGAAAAAGGGATTAATATGGTGAGTTCGATTAGATAACCTGTTGTGAAATAAAGGGGAAAAAAAAAAGAGAGGAAAGGGTTAACTTTGTCAGTTTGCTATCAGGAAATTTAACACAACGTATTTTTTTCATTCAGTTGCCATGTTTTATTGAACAAGCCGCGAAGGTCTTTTCGTTCCGTCAATGATATTAGCTTTGTCAAAGTCGTCTCTAATTGATGGTTCACTTGTCAACTGTCATCTAGAAGTGATTAAAGATGAGAAACACGAGAGTTGGACTAGATTGCTGTGATAGAATATTAAGCAGAGACTTGGTATATTGCAGTCTTCTGCAGGCAAATTGTTTTGACTGCAGAATGATACCTGCAATATTAAACACCTTTACTACATTCAAAGTTCATGTTTCTAAGCTTATTAATGTCTGCTCTTTATAATTTCTCCTTTGTACTTCCATCCATTTTTATGCCCAGTATTCATGCTAGGAGGAAATGTCTATCCTTCCACAATGGACTGCAATTATAAAGCTATTTTGGAGTAAAATCAGATCCATTTGCATGGATATTTCCTATTTTTGTTCTTTTCTTTTCTCTCTTTTTTTTTGGGTGATTCTAAATTGTAACGCACTCTAAATTGCCTTTGCAAATTCTCATCCAGCTGAATAATTTTAATGTTGATCAAGCTAGTTAATGATGTAAATGACATGATGGTCAAGGCGAGCTGAGATTCTATATCACCAAGTCATTGCTTCTGGTCTATTGGTTGGATCATTATGATAAATGTTTCAGGGGTTCATATACATCTACTGTGACCATTTAAAAAGAAAAGATAAATGAAAAAGAAGAAGAAAAAGTTAAGTATATATGGGTAGAGTTACAATATACATAGATGTAACTAAGTTAAGTTACACATACTATTTTTAATCACAAAAAATTTTGCTTGGTGAAATACAAATAAAAATTAATGTGAGTGGTCCCACAAAGTGTTTAAAAATATTTTTGTGTGGTAAAAAGAGGTGTGTGTAACTTTATTTAATTACATCTATGTGTACTATAACTCTACCATGTGTGTGTGTGTGTGTGTACATATACATATGTGTGTGGTGTGTGGGGTTTCTGTACCTCAGCCACAAGCTGATAGAGTATCTCAGCCTTCGAGACGTGGCAACATA